>CM033642.1:109445829-109554337 GCA_019512145.1 Engystomops pustulosus | reverse complement strand
TATATGGTAATTTTCCATGTGGAGGTGTTCGTTATATTGAATTTAGATGTTACATATTTATTTATTAAAACAGAACTCTGAAGTTACCTGGGCAAAAATAGTTTTAGCATTGCTGAATAGAGCCTTTTCCAACAATACCTATATAAGACTTGCTTCCTCCTACCTAGAGATCCAGCCAGATATATCTATCAGTCCTATCTGTAAAATACTCTTGAGCCTTTGGTGAAGTAGGCAGGCATGTTACATTAGGTAAGGGCACTCAGGCCAGAGCAGTTTCCTTCACTTCCCATAATTCTGAGCACTCTACACATATACAGATAGTAAATAATGATTAAGGTCCCACGGCCGCATTTCCGTCAGGTTTTCCGTCGTTTTCGGAGATCATGCAGGGGACTGCGTCGCACACGATCGGATTGTGTTGCAATCACACCAGCTTTCATGCGACACAAATTGGGGGCGGGCCGTCGGGCGATCCGACGGATTCGGACAATGCGCAGGATTTAACAAATCAATTTTTGTCGCATCCAATGCACTTACATACACCGGGAGGAAGATTGTGAACTTGGGTGGAGCTGATCGGGGAAGCGACACATGCATGAATCGCAGCAGATGGGCATTCCGGCAGACAACGCACCTCGGGGATCGCGCAGGGACCAGGTAAGTAAGTAAATAATATACTCCTAAAGCCACTCAAGGTTGCTGCTGTATAGACATCTACTGCAAAACAAAGCAGAAGAAAGATCTCATAATTGGATATATATATATTCATGTATAAGCCGAGTTTTTCAGCACAAAAAATGTGCTGAAAATCCTCAACTCAGCATATACACGAGTCAATAGGCAGCCCAGCACTTAAAAAAAAAGAAACTTATATACTCACCCTCCGGTGGCCCCGATACACAGCGCTGCTCCCCCGATGTTCGCGCTGCTCCCCCGATGTCCACGCTGGTCCTCTTCTGTCTTCCGTCTTCTGCAGGGCACCGCCATGTTCTTCTCCGGCCGTCACATAGTATGACGTCAGCAGCGGCTGCGTCATACTATGCGCCTGCCGGGCGGGAAGAACATGGCGGCGCCCTGCGGAAGACAGAAGACAGAGGAAGATAGAAGACAGAAGAGGACCCGCGCGGACATCGGATGAGCAGCGCGGACATCGGGGCCACCGAATGGTGAGTATATAAGTTTTTTTTTTTTGTATACTCCTGGGGGCAGGCTGTATACTCCTGGGGGCAGGCTGTATACTCCTGGGGGCAGGCTGGGCAGGCTATATACTACTGGGGGCTGGCTGGCTATATACTGGGAGGCTGTGACCAATTATACTTATACTCTAGTATATACGGTATCTATTATATACAGTATATTTACATTGCAGAGGTGAATGTCTACATGTGAAGAAGGTATAACACATAAACCCCCCACCAGCTAAATGTATATACTCCGTTTCACCGAAAATAAGACAGTATCTTATATTAATTTTTGCTCCTAAAGAGGCACTAGGTCTTATTTTCAGGGGATGTCTTATTTTTTCATGAACAAGAATTTACATTTATTATTGAACAAAAAAATCTACTTCTCCAACATCCTTATGACTCTCCAAACTCTGAATTTCATGTTGTATTTCTTATGATCCATTTCTATTGGAATCATTGGCCCCGATCTCTCATGTTTGGTAAAAGCACTTTCCATAAATGACCCTTCCTTATCCTGGTGGCTGCTGGTATGACATTTGCAGCACAACAGCCAGTGATTTAATGCCATGAATTCTTCCCCATGTCACAACCTATTGCAGCATCTAAAAGATTTCCTAATACTAATGTATGGCGTGGGGGAAGTTGCTGCAATGATTGCCGCTAGGTCTTATTTTCAGGGGAGGCCTTATAATTGGGATTTGAAATAAAGACGACCGTCACGTTTTACTGAAATCTTGGAGTGCTGCCTTTTCTCTGCTTACATATTGCTGAGGACCTGCTGCCCGGCCCAAGTAGGCTTGCACCCGCCTTGCATTATTTTTGTGCTGCTCTGGACTTCCTTTAAGTATAATATATATATACCGTATATACTCGTGTATAAGCCGAGTTTTTCAGCACAAAAATGTGCTGAAATTCCTCAACTTGGCTTATACACAAGTCAATAGGCAGCCCAGCACTTTAAAAAAAATAAACTTATATACTCACCCTCCCGTGGCCCCAATACACAGCGCTGCTCCCCCGATGACCGCGCGGGTCCTCTTCTGTCTTCTATCTTCCTCTGTCTTCTGCAGGGCGCCGCCATGTTCTTCTCCGGCCGTCGCATAGTATGACGTCAGCAGCGGCTGCGTCATACTATGCGCCCGCTGGGCGGAGAAGAAGAAGAAAAAGAACATGGCGGCGCCCTGCAGAAGACAGATGAAGAAGAATGACAGAAGAGGACCCGCGCGGACATCGGGGGGAAAGCAGCGCCGGGACTCGGGGGGCCACGGAGGTGAGTATACAAGTTTATTATTTTTTTTGTTAGTGCTGGGCAGGCTGTATACTACTGGGGGCAGGCTGTATACTACTAGGGGCAGGCTGTATACTACTTGGGGCAGGCTGTATACTACTTGGGGCAGGCTGTATACTACTTGGGGCAGGCTGTATACTACTTGGGGCAGGCTGTATAATACTTGGGGCAGGCTGTATAATACTTGGGGCAGGCTGTATAATACTGGGGGCAGGCTGTATAATACTGGGGGCAGGCTGTATAATACTGGGGGCTGGCTGGCTATATACTGGGAGGCTGTGACCAATGCATTTCCCACCCTCGGCTTATACTCGAGTCAATAGGTTTTCCCAGTTTT
Source organism: Engystomops pustulosus (assembly GCA_019512145.1). NCBI lineage: Eukaryota > Metazoa > Chordata > Amphibia > Anura > Leptodactylidae > Engystomops > Engystomops pustulosus. The sequence goes on along the minus strand of CM033642.1, from coordinate 109,551,525 downwards.
TGGTGGTAAAATTAGGTGTCTCGGCTTATACTCGGGTCGGCTTATACTCTAGTATATACGGTATATATTATATACAGGCAGTCCCCAGGTTACATACAAGATAGGGTCTGTAGGTTAGTTCTTAAGTTGAATTTGTATGTAAGTCGGAACTGTACATTTTATTATTGTAGCTCCAGCCAGAACTTTTTTGGTCTCTGTGACAATTGGATTTTAAAAATGTTGGGGGGTTCATAAGAACCAGGATTAACACTAAAGCTTCATTACAGACACCTGTGATAACGGTTACAGCTGTTTATTGTAGCCTAGGACTAAAGCACAATAAATTACCAATATCCAGAGGTCCGTTTGTAACTAGGGGTCGTATGTAAGTCGAGTGTTCTTAAGTAGGGGACCGCATGTATATTTACATTGCAGAGGTGAATGTCTACATGTGAAGAAGGTATAACACATAAACCTCCCACTAGCAAAATGTATATACCCAGTTTCCCCGAAAATAAGACAGTAACTTATATTAATTTTTGCTCCTAAAGAGGCACTAGGTCTTATTTTCAGGGGATGTCTTATTTTTTCATGAACAAGAATTTACATTTATTATTGAACAAAAAAAAAAATCAACTTCTCCAACATCCTTATGACTCTCCAAACTCTGAATTTCATGTTGTACATCTTATGATCCATTTCTATTGGAATCATTGGCCCCTCTCTCTCATGTTTGGTAAAAGCACTTTCCATAAATGACCCTTCTTACCCTAGTGGCTGCTGGTATCACATTTGCAGCACAACATCTAGTGATTTAATGCCATGAATTCTTCCCCATGTCACAACCTTCTGCAGCATCTAAAAGATTTCCTAATATTAATGTATGGCGTGGGGGAAGCTGCTGCAATGATTGCCGCTAGGTCTTATTTTCAGGGGAGGCCTTATATATCACAGGATCAGATGACAAATCTCTGCTGTTAGGTGCTGGGGATATTTCCGGGGTCATGGCAGGTTCTTGTGTCATATCATAATCATCAGAAAATATTAAATGTTCCTCAGAGATCCTGGTATAGTCATCTGACAAAAAAATAAAAATAAAAACATTTTATCATTTATAAATAATATCATATCAGAAGTATTTATTGAAACTTAAAACATTTCAAGGTACAAATTTAAATAAAAATCAGAAAGCGTCTATCAGTAGACCCATCTCCCAGCATCCTCTCCCTGTCACTGTTTCCCTGGGCAGGGGGCAATATTCCTCATTCCTTGTCTACAGATCTCATGTACCTGTGGGATATTTACAGGAAGGTGCCTGAGCAAAAGGTTCCGAGACCAATTACTTCCTCTTCTGTCCGTCCTGTGGATTCTGATACAAATATTTTATCAGAATATTTCCGATTTGCGCTGATTTCCCTGTATTGCCCCGGGATTTTGGCGCACGTGATCAGATTGTGGCGCATCGGCGCTGGCATGCATGCGACGGAAATCGGGGGGTGGGGGGGCGTGGCCGAACGAAAACCCTACGGATTCGGAAAAAAACCGCCGCATTTAAAAGAAAAAAAAGTGTTGCGGGACTCGCGCATACCTTCATCAGGAATAGGCCGGTGAACTTCAGTGCATTCTGGCGGGCCTTGGTGGACTTCAGCGCAGCAGCGCCACCTGGTGGACGTTGGAGGAACTGCTCTAGTGAATCCCGGCCGGACCCGAATCCTCCGCAGAGAACGCGCCGCTGGATCGCGAATGGACCGAGTAAGTAACTCTGCCCCATTGTGATGCACCTAATGCCTTCCCATGATGCCTTGCATTCTCTCATGAAGATACATAGCAGAAAATCCAATGAGATTCCAACTAAACCATTGAGTTCCACATAATGGGGCAGATTTACTTATCTGTCCCTGCGCGATCCCCGAGGTGCGTTGTCCGACGTTCCTGCACAGCTGTCGCAAGATCGTGCACCCGATTTCTTGCATCTGTCGCTTCCCCGCTCAGGTCCGCCGGAGTTCACCTTCTTCTTCCTGGTGTATGTGAGTGCATGTCTTGCGACACGATTTGACATGTTGAATCCCTCGTGTTGTCCGAATCCGTCGGATCATCCGTCACATGGTCAGAGGCAGTGATGTCACCCCTGTTACCCCTCCTCCCCCTGCTCATGTCTGTGTGTAATGTATAGTAAATCATGGCTAGTGTGTGTACTGCATCTGCTGACATGCTGCATCCTCCTAATACACAGAGACACAGACATCAGCTACACATGAATCTGACATGTTCTGCTGTAACATGGCTGCCTGGAGCTGCTGTATCTCTCCTATACACACACACATGCACACACAGGCTGCCGGGGGCGTGGCCACCAGCACCAGGAAGCACATCATTATACAGCCTCACATCATTATACAGGCTGTCAGTCATGCACTGGGGGTGTGGCTGTGCCTCCCACTCATGAATAAGATGGACAGCACGAATATGCTAATGCTTCATTGGACATTTCACAGGTCATTTGCATACAGCTTTAGGACCTCATTGCTTAGGTTTACAGGCATGTAGAGGGACAATGAAGGGATAGAGGCAATGCTCTCTAATGGCAGTTTATGACAATATATTTAGTTTAGGGGGTTATTTTGCATGACGGGTTCTCTTTAATGTGCAAAACTATTTCCCCCAGGGGATCAATAAAGCGTACAGAGAGCGTATGGCTACGGAGAGAACGGCATCACACGGCCTCCCCTGCTTCAAAAATGAGCAGGGAACAGCTGAGCCTCCTATCAGGGTTAAGTGGTGACGTAACATAAACAGGCAAAGGTCGTCAGCACACGTGGCGTTTATTAAAAAACGTTTTTTTGAAAATGCATCCCTTTTTGACCCATTTTATTTAAGATCATTGGTAAAACCTCTCATAAACGGATTCATTTTTTTAACGCATGCAGATTTTAACGGACTGCTTAAAAACGGCCCAAAAACGAGTTCAAAACGCCACGTGTGCCTCCGGCCTAAAGGTTACAGTTTCAACTGCACCATAATCAGTTCATGAGGTGACAAGAAAAGGTTTAACCTTTAAAATATACACTCACGGGCCACTTTATTAGGTACACCATGCTAGTAACAGGTTGGACCCCCTTTTGCCTTTAGAACTGCCTCAATTCTTCATGGCATAGATTCAACAAGGTGCTGGAAGCATTCCTCAGAGATTTTGGTGCTGCAATGATTGCCGCTAGGTCTTATTTTCAGGGGAGGCCTTATATTTCTAAGCCTGAACAAAATTGTACTAGGTCTTATTTTCGGGGGATATCCTATTTTAGGGGAAACAGGGTACATACATATACGTATATATATATGGCCTCAGGTTCTCCAGCAAGGGACAGTTTTATGCCCTGGGGGAGGGGGCAGGTTCTTCAGCAAGTGATAGTTTTATGCCCTTGGGGATGTGGGGGAAGCAGCATTCATCTGCCCTGTTCTGAGTGTAGTATTTGGTTTCTGGGGAGGCATTTATTGCCGCTTAAGCTTTGTTCCTGGATTATATTTTGGTTTAAGAAGTTACAAACTACAAAGTTCAAACTAACCATTTAAAAGGGCACAGCTAGTCCCTCCACATACCACCTGCTTCACCTTCCCAACATTCTGGAATGGTAAGAGCCGAGGGACATTGACCTTAGGAAAAAACAAATAAGTAAAAATAACTGTACAAACTGTAAGACAGTATATAAAGTCATATCGCATTACATAACAGAACATAGAAGAGAACTGTAGATTAGGCTAGGATTGAGGCTCTCATTTTATTCCAGACAAAAGACCACTTGACTTAATTGGGGCCCATTGGGTGTCCATTTTACCTGACAATCAGGCCTAAATGCAACTTTTTTTTTCTGTCTGCTAAACTAAGCTTTCAACAGAGAGGTGAGAATCCTATCTATTAAATTATGGTTATGACTACAAAGACAACATAACTCAAAAACCCGCCTTATCAAAACAGGAAAATAAACAAGTTTATGGTAACCCTTCATTATACGTTTGCAAGTGATTATCTTACTTGTGCGAGATCTGTTATAGATGCAAACTGCAAGTATTCAGAATTTCCCCAGCCATAAACGTTTCCTTCACTCGACACCGCCAGACAACTGTCTCCATAAGTAGCTACCTGCACCACATTCACACCGGCTAAATCACCAGAAAGTTTCATTGGTTTACTACTGACGTTGTAATGTCCCAGACCTGTAAACATAGGAGAAATAAATAGGTTTATAATAGGTGCAGATAGACAATATTTTATTGCAGGGTTAGGCTATATCAGATCTCATTTATGACCTATGTCAGTGGTGGCGAACCTATGGCACGGGTGCCACAGGTGGCACTCGGAGCCCTTTCTGTGGGCACCCAGGCCTTCACCCCAGTTTGCCAGATAGGTCTGCATGCTCAGCCCTATTTAAAAGCGACACCCTTGGCTGCCTGGACTACAGGAGGAGCGAGAAGGTGTGGATAAAGATGGTTTGTCATTGGAGCTCCTGCTCTGGATCCCCTGATTCTTCTTCTGCAGGGGATCCTGGAGGGAAGCTTCAATCCAAATTTCTCCATCATCTTTCTATTGTATTGGTGAACTCAGGACCCCAATATGATTGAAACCTGTGATACAGCAGGGATCAATAAGTTACTGCTTAAATTGTCATGTTGGCATGTTGTCATGTTGCAACATATAAGTGGGTTTTGGTTGTAGCTTGGGGACTCTGTCTCCAAAAGGTTCGCCATCACTGCCCTATGTTTTAAGTACATGTCGGGAGGATTGCTTGTGCCCTTGCTTTAACATCCTGGCCAATGTCTGGAGATGTTGCTTCAGTTTTGCCACATAATGTTCTTTCCTCGTGGTGCACCAGTACCTCCCTTAGCAAAACAACCCCAAAACATTGCGCTTCCATCCCATGATTCACAGTTGGGTGGCATTCTCCTGCTTGCAAAGTTCTCCATTTCATCTCCAAACACAACAATGGTCATTATTGCCAAACAATTCAATTTTAGTTTTGTCAGACCACAGCATATTCACATTTCCTTTTGTTCTTGGGTTGATATGCACTTTTATGACCAAACACATTCATGTCTGGGACTCAGGACCCATCTCCTTCATGAGCAGCTGGACATTCCCATCTTGCTTGAACTTAAATATAATTGTTTGTACAGATGAACAAGGCACCTGTGGGTATTTGGAAATTGCACACAAGGATGAAGCAGTCCACAATTCTCTTCCAGATATCTTGACTTTCTCATGTTGTTACACAAGGAAACTACGCGTTTCAGCCTTGCCATTAAATACACCCACAGGTCTGTCTCCAATTAACACCAATAAACCTTTCAGAAGCTTCCAGCCCATATGACATCATCATATGGGCTGTCCCAAATTGTTAAAAGAGTAACTGTAAAGGTTTTTTTTCCACAAATCAATAGCTATTGGGATGTAAAACATCTTTGCCTATTATCTTTGTTACCTATATCCTTTAGATTGTTTGCTATCCCCCACAGATAACCTAATTGCTGCAATGGCTGCTTTCTCTCAATGTGCTAATAAGCCCTGTGAAGCAGTACTTTGTTTCTGAGTCGGTTTCATGGGAGCGGAGGAGCTGCTGCTCCCTGCTCACATTAGAGGCGATCATGTGACAGTGTATGAAGCAAAGCTGGATGTGTGAATGCAGATGTCTCCTGCACAGAATAGTGAGGTACAAGATATCCCAGTTCCCCATCAGTTCCTCCATCTCAGTCTGTGATTCTACAGAACTTTGTCTCTGTCCTCATTACGCTGCTCCCTTCCTCCCCCTTGTCATCCACAGCATCAGTTCTGTGCAGATAAGCTATAAACCCTTAGTGGTCACACAGCACAGGCTATAGACTGCATGTAACTGGTGTACTTAAGATTTCTACCATTTTTGCATGTTCCCTGCTCCTCCATGTGATGGAAGCTGCCAGGCTGTCACCATATAAATCCTGTATGTGCACTGTGCAGTGTTCATTGGATTTACTTGTGAAACTAAATTAATTTAATGCTACATAACTTTGAGAGAAAACATAAGGCATTATGGGATCTGTTGGCAAGTTAACTGGCCTCAGCCGGAGGGCATAGACTGACAGACATTAGTCTCCGCCCACTTCACCGCTGGCGAGAAATATTTTTGTCAAACACTTTGTCAGAACAGAAAATGCCATAACTTTGGAAAGAAAAGGACAGGCAGCACAACATAGGCATTATTCTGTTTGTTTTCAAAGGGGGAAGCACATATTTGGTAAAATCACTATAGCTTTACAGTTATGCTTTAAAGGCATAGTAATCTTAGTGAATGTAAACTTTTGACTTTGAAGAAAGTCATAAAAATGCCTTAAAACATGCACGTGTGTCTTTTTATATAGTGTATGTAAACTTCATCAGGATGATCTCCTAAGGACATTTGTAATGAGATAGGACAGTGGAAGACTCTGGAGTTGCCCCTTAATATCTCAGTTTATCTTGTAGGACAGTTTATTAGACACAAAATGAATCTAAACAAAGGTCTAAAGCCAATGTAAATGACCTGTTTGTCCATCAGCTCCCCAGCCACAGGAATAAACTTCTCCTTGCTCTGTCCTAAACAGAGAATGATCTTGCCCACATTCAACCTGCAAACACAAAGACAAAGTTGTTAAAATGCCTTGAAAAGCAAAACAAATTGGAAATCTTACAGTCTTTTTAGAAATGGGGTATTTTTTCCTTAAAGGAAACTTACCATTAGAAATCTACCCAATTTTACCCAATCCTAAAATACAATACACTTTACCTAATATGCTAACTATTGGAAGAGGCTTCTGGGGAGTGGATTGGTCTTTCCGGGCAGTGAAAGCAAAGGCTAATCCACGCCCCAGTAGCCTCTGCAGATTATTTATTTATTTATTTAGCTAATATGCAAATTAAGTGTATTTTAGCTTAGGAAGTATTTTAGGATTAGGTAAAAATAGATAGGTTTAGCACGTTACTAGCCACCTACCATTAGATCTACTTTAATAGGTAGACTTCTGATGGTGGGTTTCCTGTAATACTCTTTAAATCTGGGTTTGTGCAACTTTAAAATTTTAAATGAAAACACCATTTTTAAATTGTAGGTCCGGATACCCCAGGCAAAATTACATGTGACCTAGGTCTTTTTCAATTTTGGTGACATATGGCACTTTAATCGCCAAAAATTGAAATGTGTTCAAAAAGGGGGTATTTCGATAAATACACATCGGATCCAAAAATCTGAAAATAGATGCATGCAATATTTTTCTAAAAGCTATCCAAAGTCCTGGACTTAATGGAGAGCATTCGATATTTGAAAACTTTGTAGGTAACTTGAAAAATCCCCATCTTTAAAGAAGAGCAGACTTAAAGGGGTTGGCCACTTTCAGTAAATAATTGATATTTGTGTAATGAAAAGTTATACAATTTTTAAATATACTTTTTGTATCAATTCCTCATGGTTTTCTAAATCTCTGCTTGCTGTATTTCTATAGATAAGTTTCTGTATTTACATCCAGTGGATAGAATCTGTCCATGGTGATGTGATAGACACGCAGGTGCATGGGCCGTTAACATCAGAGAGTAATAGGAGCTGTGTGATAATAAAGGCTCCTGTGTGTGTATCACATCACATGGACAGATTCTATCCACTGGAAATAAACTAAGTAGCTTTATATAGAAGCAAAGCAAGCAGAGATCGAGAAAAAGGCGAGTAATTCATAAAGAAAGTATACTGGAAAATGGTATAACTTTTAATTACACAAATGACATCAATTATTTACTGAAAGTGGCCAACCCCTTTAAGTTAATCAAGCTCTCCCATGTGTAAGAAGCTAGGGGACTCACATTTAAACCATCATAAAATGTCCACATTCTGGATTACGCTGAATGGAGCTTCTACATAATAAAATATATTCATACACCTCAAACTGGAGGAGAAAAAAAAAACCTGGCAACTTTAGTACCATTAGATTTTTAAGAAATCACTTTTTTTTCAAGCCACTGTGTATTTCTCGAGATATCCCCATCTGTGAACATTTTTTCACCCATGTTGATTTGCGGTGATTACAGATCAGTCAATGAAAATGATTGTAGCAGGAATCAATGTAATTTTTCCCTGGGAATTCAAATCTGCAATTAAAAGATTCTAATTTGATTTGTGCTTTCAATGTTTAATTGTTTAAAATAACTGAAAACAGCTACAGATTAAAAGATTGTGTACAAGTAAGCAAATCATTTCTGTAAAATGTGTATGTACAGATTTATACATCTTGTACAAAAGTCACAGAACTTTTCATAAAATTGGACAAAATAGTAAAAAGATTTATACACTTTTTTTTTTTACCAATGTGTTCCTATAAGATTTATTTAAGGGATGAAAATGTGTCAGCTATATGATCACACCTTAAGAGAATTCTACCATGAAAATCCACCAGGGACACTTACTAATAGATCCAGCCACTGTGATTTAGTTACAGTATTTTCTGGACTATAAGACACACTTTTTAGCAAGAAAAAATCTTGCAAAAAAAAGTGCCTGCGTCTTATAGACCGGAGGTCAGGAGGATCCAGCACTGCCAGGCTGTCCTGACCGATGTAATGGAGATCGGGTGATGCCCTGATATAGAGCTGCACCTGATCTCCCGGAGAGGAGCCTCCATACTGCTCTCCCCTCTCCCCGATGTCCTACAGGTCCAGGACCTGCGGTGATGTCAGAATCATGTGACTGATCACATGCTTCTTACATCACCACAGGTCCCATACTGCCATGCTGCCCTGGGACAGGGTAAGAAGAAGAGGAATGGGGAAAGTATAAGTGTGTATGTGGATGGATGATGCAGGGATGAGTGTGTATGTGGATGGATGATGCAGGGATGAGTTGTTGTAGGTGGATGGATGCTTGTTTTTATGTGTGGATTGCACGTGGTGTAGTGGATGGATGATGCAGGGATGAGTGTGTATTGGATGGATGATGCAGGGGAGTGTGTATGTGGAGGAATGAGCAGGGATGAGTGTGTATGTGGATGGTGATGATGCAGAGCCGAGTGTGTACGGGGATGGATGATGCAGGGTTGAGTGTGTACGGGGATGGATGATGCAGGGCTGAGTGTGTACGTGGATGGATGATGCAGAGCTGAGTGTGTACGTGGATGGATGATGCAGAGCTGAGTGTGTACGTGGATGGATGATGCAGAGCTGAGTGTGTAAGTAGATGGATGATGCAGAGCTGTCTGTGTAAATGTATGTCTGTGTAAGCTGTGTTTTATTGTGACCAACAGGGATATTTTAATTGGTGTAAAATATATTTTTCCTTTTTTTGGAAGCCTAAATCTGGGGTGTGTCCTATAGTAAGAAGTGTCTCATAGTCCGAAAAATACGGTAATCGTCTTTTCTTAGTTTTGTATTACGGTAGTTATCCATGGCTTCCTTCCTTTAAAAATCAACTTTTAACATTATGATAATGTTATGTGACATAAATGTAGGTATTGCAATATACTTTACCTGAACAACTCTGCTTTCAAAGCGATTGACCCTGTGAATTAGTTGGCTTTCACTAGCAAGAAAATAAAGACATTAATAGTTGAACTTTCTGATGCATTTATTTTGATTAAAAAAAGAAACAAAGTCAACATCTCAGTATTAAAACGTAATATGCATACTATAAAGAAGTCCCACAAAATAAAAAAGGTAAAATTCAAAACCGAGCATATTTTGTTATGAAGAGTGCAGTATATTAGAATATAACCACATACTGTAGGAAAATGTAAAAACTGCAGGATTTTTCAGATTTGTTTAAAATGTTCAGATTATACATTTCCTTAAAATTGAAAACCCAGCCTGTCACAAGTGATAAGGTTAAACATAAAACACAACCACAAATTTAAAAAATATTATTCTGAAAATGAGGAACTTCTAAAATGATCCTGCAGTCACAATTATTGAGTTTTTGAAGAACTGAAACACAGTACATTGTATTTATCTTTGGGGCAGGGACCATCCTCACATGACCCTCCTGCAGCCCAGCCGCTCCCCATCTAGGAAGTGTGGACAAGATTGCATGGAAGATGATGAATTGATGAGCTACATCACATGTATTTTTTACACCTCTACACTCAAATTTTGAAAATAGGTACTTAAAGGAAACCTACCATTTGATTTGATGCATTATGAAGCAAACATACCTTGAGAATGCTGTAGCTACACTGATGCAGGATCAAATCTTGGCTAATCGCCTTTATATCCTTTATAGCTTTCATTCTTTTATGTTAAAATTGTGTGTTGACCCCAAGTGTTAATGCCTTTTATGGCCACTATTATCTGACACGAAAAATATTTATGCTACACAGGACTCATCCCTATCTCATCTGTATTTGCAGATTGGTTGCTAGGTAACACAAAATCAAGATACTGGAACTAGACAATTACATCATTTGCAAGCCTTACGTATTTTACACGAACTGTAAATACATTGGTCATACGGGGGAGAAACAGAGGTAAAGGAAGACACATACGGAGGACAAATAGGGGCAACAGACAAGGTCATGGTGTTGTGACACACTATGTGCTTGTGCGCCGTAGACCTCTATGGAGGGTCATAATACGGCTACAAATTGTGATGCCATATCACCTACGTCCATATGGCAATATGCATGTGGCCCTACAGACTGGAGACAGAGGTCATACAGATGCATCTATGTCCCATATGCTATTATGACCATCATTAAAGGACAGTTTCGCCTACAGCGACCAGTATGAAAATAAAAGCGCAATCTTCAACATTATTCCACCCTGCGTTTCAAGCTGTATGCCGACTTACACTGAAGAGATTAAGGACAAAACTATACACAACCATAGGAGTCTATGGACACTTCGGCTGAAACATCGGGAGCTTTCCTGGCGCAAATGCTAAAAGTGTGAACCCAGCTTCAGCCTGTCAAACCAAACCAGCCAGGATGGATGATGCAGAGCTGAGTGTGTATGTGGATGGATGATGCAGACCTGAGTGTGTATGTGGATGGATGATGCAGACCTGAGTGTGTATGTGGATGGATGATGCAGAGTTGAGTGTGTATGTGGATGGATGATGCAGAGCTGTCTGTGTAAATGTATGTCTGTGTGTGCTGTGCTTTAGTGTGACCAACAGGGATATTTTAATTAACATTTTAAGATAATGTTATGTGACATAAATGTATAAATTGCAATATACTTTACCTGAACAACTCTGCTTTCAAAGCGATTGACCCTGTGAATTAGTTGGCTTTCACTAGCAAGAAAATAAAGACATTAATAGTTGAACTTTCTGATGCATTTATTTTGATTAAAAAAAGAAACAAAGTCAACATCTCAGTATTAAAACTTAATATGCATACTATAAAGAAGTCCAACAAAAAAAGGTAAAATTCAAAACCGAGCATATTTTGTTATGAAGAGTGCAGTATATTAGAATATAACCACTTGATAACCACATACTGTAGGAAAATGTAAAAACTGCAGGATTTTTTGGATTTGTTTAAAATGTTCAGATTACGGTATACATTTCCTTAAAATTGAAAACCCAGCCTGTCACAAGTGATAAGGTTAAACATAAAACACACCACAAATTTAAAAATATTATTCTGAAAATGAGGAACTTCTAAAATGATCCTGCAGTCACAATTATTGAGTTTTTGAAGAACTGAAACACAGTACATTGTATTTATCTTTGGGGCAGGGACCATCCTCACATGACCCTCCTGCAGCCCAGCCGCTCCCTATCTAGGAAGTGTGGACAAGACTGCATGGAAGATGATGAATTGATGAGCTACATCACATGTATTGTTTACACCTCTACCCTCAAATATTGAAAATAGGTACTTAAAGGAAACCTACCTTTTGATTTGATGCATTATGAAGCAAACATACCTTGAGACTGCTGTAGCTACACTGATGCAGGATCAAATCTTGGTTAATCCCTGAGCTGAGTGGTTTTGCTGAAGAAACAATTATAACATTCAGGACCTTTGGAAAGCTGGGTCAGGCTGGCTACCTACATAAACACATTACACAAGGGAGCTAGTAATTACAAATGGAGGTTAGTCAAGACATCCTGATCAACCTGATCTGCATCACTCATACACAGCAGCTGGGGCATGGTGCAGCAATTAATTATTCTGCCTCCAGGGATTACATCATCCGCTCCTGCAGAGAATAACTCATGGGCTAGGACAAGAGCTGAAGGAGCCATAGAAGCGAGACAGCTTCATTATCATAATGTTATCTGTTTTATCGGCAAAACCACTCAGCTCAGGGATTAAACAAGATATGATCCTGCATTAGTGTAGCTACAGCATTCTCAATGTATATTTGCTTCGTAATGCATCCAATCAAATGGTAGGTTTCCTTTAAAGCAAACCAAAAGTTTCACCACTAATCTCACATTCTCTTTAGGTAGATTATAAAATATCCTTTATAGCTTTCATTCTTTTATGTTAAAATTGTGTGTTGACCCCAAGTGTCAATGCCTTTTATGGCCACTATTATCTGAAAAATATTTATGCTACACAGGACTCATCCATATCTCATCTGTATTTGCAGATTGGTTGCTAGGTAACACAAAATCAAGATACTGGAACTAGACAATTACATCATTTGCAAGCCTTACGTATTTTACACGAACTGTAAATACATTGGTCATACGGGAGAGAAACAGAGGTAAAGGAAGACACATACGGAGGACAAATAGGGGCAACAGACAAGGTCATGGTGTTGTGACACACTATGTGCTTGTGCGCCGTAGACCTCTATGGGGGGTCATAATACGGCTACAAATTGTGATGCCATATCACTTACGTCCATATGGCAATATGCATGTGGCCCTACAGACTGGAGACAGATGTCATACAGATGCATCTATGTCCCATATGCTATTATGACCACATCAAGGACAGTTTTGCCAGTTTTGTCCAGGCAAGGACAGTTTTGCTTACTGCGACCAGCGCAATCTTCAACATTATTCCACCCTGCGTTTCAAGCTGTATGCAGACTTACACTGAAGAGATTAAGGACAAAGGTATACACAACCATAGGAGTCTATGGACACTTCGGCTGAAACATCGGGAGCTTTCATGGTAAAAGTGCTAAAAGTGTGAACCCAGCTTCAGCCTGTCAAACCAAACCAGCCAAATATTTACAGTAGCAAATTATACAGTAATGGTGTCCGGCTCATCTTCAGATTCACAAAAGCAAGATTGGTTGTTTCCCCATAGGTGGATAGACCCTCGTTCCCTGAGTGATATACCTGGATAGTGAGCTAGGTTCCCATACGTCTCCCCCCCCCCCTTTTTGCTGTTTATAGTCCTAACTAGTCCCGTGATGATTCACTTGAACAGGTGATGAAACGCATAGGGAAGGGATGGACGGGGAGCACGTACGTTATATACCAACAGGGCAACGTCTAGGGACGACATGGGTACTGTCCTTGTCAGGGCGGTTGTAAATGGGGCTGCAGGGAACCCACAGTGTTAGGGTGATTCTATTCAGGTATCCCCCTGTAAGGTCTCCTACAAGGATACATATCCTGAAGCCCGACATCCAGCCTGGTAAGATCGCTACATTTTAAACTTTGTTTTGACTGCACATAATGTTTTTGTACAGGTTTAGTAAGTGAATTCTATTATTATATTAGTAAACGTTAAGTTTTATACGGCTTGTATCTTGCTTATGTTAACCAGTCTCACCCTGTAACAATGTTTAGGTTGGTATATATCCAGGTAATCTCCATACAAATGCCCTCAGCTAAGGTTTTCTAGCACAGCATTTTGTACAATTTTACATTTTGCTTATCTTCTCCCTTAGTTTGCTTTCTTCCCATAGTGCATTGTGATGGCATCTATCCCATAGGTAAGCAATACAAACACACACCCTTCCACATCATTCATTACACCATGCCCCCTCTTCCAACGTTCCATAGTCCACGTATAATCAATCGTGTGGGCTCCCTTGGTGGTCGACAGGGGGCAGCATCGTTTCTCTCACTTGTCTGCGTCTACGCAGAATGCTGGGATGACACCCATCCTATCCAGAATTGACTACTTCTTTTATTTCTACTACACCACCACACCTGTGTGCTATTACCCAGGTTACGCTTAGCTCCCACAAGTACAGGGAGGCCCTTTGCACAATTCTACATCCTATGACCCCATATGGGAGACACTAGAAGATTCATCAAGCTGTCTGCTCCCAAATTCTGGAGTAACCAAAGAACTGTCAGAAATGCCATTCACTTCCTTTATTAAGGAGTTTAGCCCATTTTTTAACACTTTTCCAACTTGTACAAAAAAGGGGTTTGTCCTTGAGAAAACTGGTTGGCTTCACAGAAAAAAAAAGTCAGCACGCCAAAAATGTAATTAATTTAGTGCATTAAACTAGACCATCTAATAGATGGTGCAAAGTAAAACTCTTATACTTACTATACAGATCCATCATCCAGCATCAGGCAGAAAAAGAGAAATCTGCTGCAGCGGAGAACTATCTAGATGTACTCTGCACAGGCCTTATGTGCAACACATTAAAGGGGTTCACCCATGAAAGAAAATTCTCAATAAATTTTTAACCTCTTACTTGCTCTTAACATTTTATTAATATCTGACACTTAGAGAGATGAGAACCATACTAAACATAACATTCTCCTCTCTGCCACCACAGCTATTACATACTGTCAGCTCTGCTATAAATCCCCCTCTCTTTCCCCTGGAAAAAAATCTTATCTGGCCATAGCTTGTAGCTTTACTCTCCTCACACACTGGCAGGAAGTCAGTAAGTGTGGGCCAGAGGCAGAGAGCAGCGCAAGGAGGCGTCGAGCAGCTCAGGGAGGCGTCATACGGAAGAAAAAAAATGTCTGCCGACCCTAAAGTCAGAAGATCCAGGGTCGGGTCCAAGGGCAACGAAAATTGTGTACACCAGGACTGATAGAGACAGGAATTATAACTGTGAAATGCTGCATTTTTGTTAATAACATTGAATTAGAGAATGTGTTATTTTGTTATCCTGAGTACATTTAAGAATATTGTCTTCGTTGGAACAACCCCTTTAATATTGGACATCAACTATAAGACCTGACTGTTCACTGATATTAAGTAAATCATAACAGAGCAACAAAGGTGATGATGTTATTGGCTGTATACATTTCTTTTAATATATCATTGATGTTTCTTACCTGTAAATTTCCCCTTCCACAATTTTTCTTGCACACTGTCCATATGAATTATTCCCAATACTGAAAACTGAAACAACAGACAGTATGCAGAGTTATAAAATTAGATTTAGAAATGTTCTGTAAAGTAAACTAGTGTCTAATTTCTGCAGTATCAAATAGAATATTTAAATTAAATTGAAGGTTATTATGGAGGCAAGTATCACTGAATACATATGATCCTAAGACTAATGAGAAAAATACTGTAAACTTCTTCATAGAAAGTTACCGTATATACTCGCGTATAAGCCTAGGGTGGGAAATGCATTGGTCACAGCCTCCCCAGTATACAGCCAGCGCGCACATGGCCACCCAGTATACAGCCAGCGCGACGCACACACTAGGACAGTGATGGCTAACCTATGGCACGGGTGCCAGAGGTGGCACTCAGAGCCCTTTCTGTGGGCACTCAGGCCATCATCAGAGATGACTCCAGGTATCTTCCTGCAGTCCCAGACAGCCCAGGACTTGCTGTGCACAGAGCTATTTTAAAGTGACAGCTGTACCTGGGACTATTTTCTGCTTTATTGGTGTCTTCAGGGTGCTGGTATCAATGAAAACTGTGACAGAGAAGGGAGTATAAATCGCAAATTAAATTTCTGTGTTGGAACTTTGCAATAAATAAGCGGGCCTTTGTTGTGTTTGGGCACTTCCGGCTCTCTAAAAGGTTTGCCCATCACTGCCTAGGATGTTGGCAAGTGGTTGACGTCATGGTGTGTGCGACGGGACTGCGCGGGGAGCTGATAACAGAAAAGGACTTGAGGGGAGTGTTGGAAAGGCAAGTACAGAATCTTTTTTTCATAGACTCAAGTATAAGCCAAGTCAGGGGTTTTCAGCACATTTTTTTGTGCTGAAAACCTTGGCTTATACTCGAGTATATACGGTAAGCATAGCATCTTCACAGTCCAAACAACCTGTTAAAAAAAAAAAAAAAAAAACACTTTGACCATCAAAACTCTGTAAGATTACATCTTTAGCCTTCATGAAGAACACTGGCTGTTCTAGGGGGTCCCCCTTTACATCCATCTCTGTTACATATACCATACGGAAAAACCGTACTACCATAATATTGTTACTTCGCTCACATTAATTACCTCCTTCATTATCCGTTAAAATAAGAGAATGCGCTCTCCCACAAGACACCTGCAAAACTCGTGTACTCTGTGGTTTGTCCAATGGTAAAGGGACAGGTGATGGCTCCAGGATATATTCATAACCTTTAGCTTTAAAAGAGGACAAGTGATAAATCACAGAGCGGTTTATTAGACAAATGCATATATACATTACAAAAGTGTAATTTAACTGCAAACTAATGTTACTGTTTTATAAAGTTAGCAAGAAGATTTTTTCCAGCACATGATACTTTGAGTTTGTAAAAGGAGGTAGGATTTTATTGTTGCGATTGTTATTTTCCCCAAAACTTTACTTTAAAAAAAAAACAAAAAAAAAAAACATGCAATGATGGTAAAGATGGTGGTCAGACTACTTACAGACTAGACAAAATCTTAGTGTAAACTGTGAACTACCATTATAATTTTGTGACATATAAGGCATTGTTCAGATAACTATGCATATCATTTCCTGCATTGAACTTATCTTTCTTCTAGAATCTGCATTGTGTAAGCATGATCTACTGTAAATATTATATAAACCTGAATGTGAGTGTGTATGTGTATGTACATGTGTATGTGTGTCCGCTAAAGCAATCTGTACTGTCGTGTTTACAATCACCAAATTTTGTATTTTGTTTTTTTTTTAAGCTGAGCCGTGATCGGTTGCTATTCTGCCACAGGTCTATAATATGAGCTCTAAACTGTGACTGGTTACTACAGGCAATGAGTATAAGACGCTTATGTGTGAGGTAAGATGGCTGGAGATACAGACATAGAGGGAGATTTATCGAAATGTCCGAGGTAAAACTGTTTCAGTTGCCCATTGAAAGCATTGAGAGACCAGCTGTAATTTTATAAATAGCTGTGCAAAAATTAAACTTGAACTCTGATTGGTTGACATGTGCAACTAGAGCAGTTCTGCTCTCAGACACTTCTGATAAATCTCCCCATAGACAAAGTGACAGTCAGCGACAGAGACAGTGGCTGGCCTGAGAGTGCCGGCGACAGAGACAGTCACTGGAAGTCAAAAAAGTTTATAAAAAAGGGAAGGTCAGTGACAGTCTAACACAGTATATAGATACATATAACATTTTTAACCTATTCTATTTTGTTGTAGCTAAGAGCAGTTATTTACTATCTCAGGCAACAGCTAGTAAAAAGTGCTCTGCTCTCTTATGAAGACAGGACTTTGGCTTACCCATTCCTTCTAGCCCCAGATATTGGGGTCTATACCACAGTTCTGGGCAGCGGGATGTATGTCCAGACGTCAACTCTATGTGCAACCCCAGGTGGTGAGTACTAGGTTTATGTAATTTATAGGAAACCTACCATGAGGAGTCTACCATCAGAAGTAGATCTGATGGTAGATGCCTCCTGCCTGCCACTGCCCTAATCTTTAATTTAATAATGCTGGAACCTAACCTAAGTTGTTAAAAAACTTTATTTTAGTAATATGTAAATTAACTGCAGAGGCTAAAGGGGTGTGGCGCAGCCTTAGTTCCCAGTGCCTGGCCATTTAATTTGCATATTACTAAAATAAATTAAATAATTATGTTGCAACACTCAAAGAACTTGACCTTCATTGTATGTAAAGTCCCGGAAGATGTTTTGTAATTACTTGCTTTCCTGTACCTTGACCTACTGTTTGTCAGCAATAAATGAAATTATTAAAAAAAAAAAATTAAATAATATTTTGTTCTATATGGGTGTACAGTGCCATCTATATAATAGTATTATTGATCAGATTTTTTTTATCATGTCTGTGAGAAGCCCTCAGCCTTGTTCCTGGACTGTATGAGAATAGTCAAAAATGGAAAATGCTTACTTCGATCCCTTCGGCTTCTATGGAATCCTATTTGTGAATCCTTATTTAGTCCCATTCCCCACACCTTTGTCACATCACTAGTCTTGGATGATAACAGTGTGAAGCCATAGCCACAGGCTGCAGAGGAGATCTGATAAATGATACAATGGGAAATACAAAGTTTAATGTAACATAACATCTAAAGCTTAGACAACTTTTAACATTATGACACATTCTTCAAAAAAGTTACTTTACCCCCTAAAACTTGATTAAGTTCTTAACTATAATCTTAGTTAAAGGGGTTGGCCAGTGTGGGCAGGGACTCTATAAGCAGACCTTTCACGATTCCTCTGTACTATGAGATGATGTGTGTTGACAATGTGCTTAGAGTATCATGGTACAGGGTACATCTACACTTTTATTTAGCATCTGAACATTCTACTAGTATTTTGCCGTAAAATGTGTAGTACCTAGGGCAGTGGTGGCGAACCTATGGCACTGGTGCCAGAGATGGCACTCACAGACCTTTCTCTCGGCACATTGGAAGTCTCCCAGGCACAGAGTTTGCCAAACATGGCACCTTCCTGCACTCTCAGGCAGTCCAAGTAGTGCCCTGCTATTTTAAAGTGACCCATCCTGTGCTGCTTGGTCCTGCACAAAGAGTGAGAAGGTGTGGACAGGGTCGGATTGGAGCTCAATGATTCTGGTAGCAATAAGTTTGTTACTGCCTAAATTGCGGTGTTGGCACTTTGGGAAAAGCTAGTGTGTTTTGGGTCTTATTTTGGGCACTCAACCTCTAAAAGGTTCCCCATCATTGACCTAGGGTATGCTAACACAGATTTTTTGGATAAGGGTCTGGTGAGGTAATCAATACTGTCAAAGGACATCTACCATCAGATGAACATTATGAACCTCCCTGCCCTGTCCCTGTGTGTCACAAGCTTCATTTCTTATATCTTTGCAAGGCCGATAATCTTGTAAGATATGTAAATTAGCCAGCGGTGCCCTATAGAGCGCCATCAGGCTCCAACTCTAATTTTTACACGCTGCGGGGCCATGCCAGCCACAATCTGAGAGCCAGTGAGATTTGAAAAGAGAGCCAATGACATCACCGGCTCCCAGAACGCGGCTCGCATATCTTAGAAACCAATTTTCAGCAGAAATATGGTCATGCAAACATACAAGAAATTAAGCTTGGGACACACGGGAACGGGACAGCGAGGTATGTTATAGCCATTTACCATCAGGTAATCTGATGGTAGGTGTCCTTTAAACAATATATCATAGTTGGGTTGATTTCTGTAGTGAAATCACAAAACAAACATTGCGAACTGCACAGATAAAACCTCCGAGGCTGTAAATGTATAAGACTCTTACAATGGGGCTTAAGATCGGTTGTCCCAAACCAAGTTTGGTCCACAAAACTTGCTCAATGCATTGTATGGATTTCCTGAACCGCAGCTTGACTGACTGAACAGAACTGTCAGGATGACTTCAGCCCAATCATATGTGGGTCACTCCAGTAAATCCTGCCACGGCACAGAGCAAGTTTCTCAGACTGAACTTACTTATGGGCGAAGAGCCCATATCCCACATGTTAGATTGCTGCTCCTCTGAATCTCAGTAGCACATTTGGGGTAATTCCTAAGACCCAAACGAATGTGGGGTCACATACTAATAACAAAAAGTCCTGGCATGTTCCAATGAATGCTTCATTACAAAGAATATGCCATTAAAGGAAACCTACCACTTGTAGTGGCAGGTTTCCGATGGCAATATCGCTGGCACCAGCTCAGGGTGAGCTGGTGCCGGAGCTTATTTTAGTTTGTGTTTTAAACCGCGGTATCGCGGTTTAAAACCTTTTAAATTTTAAAACGTTGTAGCGACTCAGGCAGGGTACGCGCTCGGCGTTACCGTGCACGCGGCTACATAGGAAGTGAATGAAGCCGCGTGCACGGTGCCGCCGAGCGCGTACCTGCCTGCGCCGGCTACAACGTTTAAAAAGTGTTTAAAACCGCGATACCGCGGTTTAAACACTAACTAAAATAAGCTCCGGCACAAGTCACCCTGAGCTGGTGCCCGATATTGCCATCGGAAACCTGCCACTACAAGTGGTAGGTTTCCTTTAAGTGCCCCTACATCCAGCTAAATTCATACATATTTTGGCAGATGGCATCAATATAGTGTCAAGAACAAATCTAAACTGATAAGATACATAGTGAGTTATACAATACAGGATTTGTTTTGATGTAACACATTATATACCTTCTCATCCATATCGAGCCTATAAGGCGTTAGCTGATATTGTTTCGGCTTTTTCCTCCCCGTGTCAGGTACTACAAAGCTTGGGATACCCAACGCTCCTGTGTATGAATACCCCCAAACAAAAACTCGGTCCTTTCTTCTAGGCTTGCGCCCCACATACTGGAAGGTCGGAAGGTCATCTCCTTGTTTGGTTTTACCCACAGCCGTTGCCAGGTGTCGCACAGGCATAAACTTTGTGTTGAAGCTCAAAACCAAGTATGAAGCCCGCCGCATTGTACCACAGAGCTGAAAAACACACAGGGTATTACAAAATCTACAAAGACAATGCTATTTTATTAATACCAGCTCAGTAATATTACACCACCATGCCATGTTGTTAGTGTGAACAGAACCTACATAAGCCTTCCATAAGAGGGTGGGGGCGCTTTTAGCCCTTAGTGAGGGTAGACCCAGGCATGTATTCTCACTCACAAAATCATCTTCTATCCACGGGCACCTGCCCTTCTGGGGGCACCCCTCACCACGGGGAACCTGCGCACCTGGGGGCGCCCCTCACCACGGGGCACCTGCCCATCTGGGGGCACCCCTCACCACCGGGCACCTGCCCACCTGGGGGCACCCCTCGTCACGGGGCGTCTGCCAGCCTGGGGGAACCTGCTCATCTGGTAGTATTTAGACACAGTGGCACCCTGGCATCTTATCAGCTCTATAAATATTATGAAGGACCACAAACAATGGAAACCATCATTAGACGTGTCGTCCTGTAGCAGTTAGTCATAGGTTGTGCTATGGCATTGCACATAGGACATCAGTCTGAAATCAATGTGCAGGAGGCTCAGGAGAATGACTGGATTTAACCCTCAATAACTCGTTACATGTAACACACCTGATCCAGAATCCAGGTCCTAATAACACAATTACCTTAACCTGAAGACTAATCACTGTACAGGACTATTGTATAAGTGTCAGACAGGGGCAGCACCACTCACCGCTAGGTCTCGCAGCCTGCAGGACATATGCTGTACTTTCTACAGCTCGCGATCGCCCTGGCTGCACTCTATTCTGTCACTCCATGCTACACCGTCATGTGCGCAGACATATTGGTGACCTCCAGAAACTACAATTCCCGACATGCAGGAGGCTCGCCAGGAGGCGGGGCCAGTGTAATGCGAAGAACCGGTGTATGTGGAGTGAGAGAATGTAGCAGTGACTGCTGTTACTCGCGGACTGTACCACTCCATAGACGGGGGGACTTTCCTTATCATTTGCGTCTACAATGGAAACAGCAATTTATTTAACTATTAAGAGAAAATAACTGCCTTTCCACTTTAGTTCCCTGTGACCATTTCAGCTAAAAATTTAAAAATCTTGGAAAATAAGTATGAAAACGGGTAACATTCAGGCTGTAGAAGGTGACGTGAATTCTAGTTACTATGGGCAATTACAGGGCACTTCATTTTAACATTGTCCAAATACAGATGCAATTACTGCACTTTTGTTTTTCATAGTTTTCCAGCAATTGTTCACAATTACAATGTGTAAACACAACCTCTTTCTGCAGAAAAAAGTTTTTTCGCAGCAGGTGGGTGACATTTGCACCCACCACCTCCACTATGCTGTTGCTGTAAATCACTGCGGATTACCGGTAGACGGTGTGTCCCTAGTCTAAGCCGCATTCACATGTTGCTTTTCAATTTCATTTTGGAACACAATGGGGAGGTGCTTGGCCCTATGGCATATCTATTTTCACAGAAATACATGCCATTGGGAATAAGCAGTTTGTGGTTTGCATGTACCAGTGCTCATTGCCGTTTCAGTGCGGCCAAGACCTTCCCTGTTGCATTTGAAATATGTTTCAAAACCCAGTTCAAACACATCGCCTTAGGGTGATGTCACACATGGCGTTTTTGGTCCATTTTTAGTCTGTTCTTCCCAATTATCTTAATCGATAAACTGCCAAAAACGGGCCAAAAACGCCATGTGTGACATCACCCTGAGACGAGGCACAACCAATGTCTGCAGCAAACCGCAGGATTACAACTACAATTGGCTGAATGGTTTCTATTGCCGGGGACCAGGCAGTAATTGGCGAGGGTGAACCCATCAACGGTTTATGTGCTGCTGTCTACAATAACAGCTGGTGAATGAGATTTAATTCAAAGTAAAGGCTACACTTCAGGATTTAAGAATCTGCCATCAAAATCAAGCATGAGAAACCGAGGACACCTACTCATACCCTAGATTTAGGCACTGGGACTGTAGTAATCTTGTTAAATTTAGTTGTCCATGGCCTTTTTCCTTTAAAAAAAATACACTTTTAAAATTATGCTAATGTGTCATAAAGGCACAGACCATTTGTGCTGCAGATTCACAGGCTGTTACATTCTGAAGAAGCACTTCCCCCTCCCACTGTGTGCTTACTGCTGCTGAGATTAGAAGAGGGGAAGGGTGAGACTGAGACCTGCAGCTGCAGGGTAACAACAGACTGTGAAACCAGAGCACAGAAGCCTTTAGTAACACACCCATAGCTCTTCAGGCTCATTTGCATAATTTTACAAGTTGATTTTTTTTGAAGGAAGGAGGCCATGGATAACACATATAAGACGATCGCAGACACAGTGCCTGTATTGTTGAGTGAGTTCCCCTGGTTTATCATGTGTGATGGTAGATATCCTTTAAACCAGTTATTGCACTACAAAGGTTGAAGTCTGCAGGTGATCCTTAGAGATATATTCATTTTGCAGTCTTGTATAGGATTGCACTGCTCACATTGTGTGGGTATTGGCCAGAGTTGTAACTTAAGGGGGTGACAAGGGTGCAGTCACATCTGGGCCCAAGGGGCTTAGGGGGCCTTAGGTGTCACTTCCCATATGAGAAGTCACGGGTTCTGGCACAGACTTTGCGCTGGGGCCCATCAGCTTCATGTTACAGCACTGGGACTTATTTCAAAGGCCTCATTCTTTGATTTGAATCAGTGATTGTGAGCCAAAAGCAGTAATGACCTGAAAACCCAAACAGAAAATATTTCCATTATACCTTATCTCTTTGTAGTCTCCTGGTTTGGGCTGACAATTACTGATGGTAAACACTGACCAAATAATTTTGTGATTGAGGACAGTTGCACACTAATGGCTTTGTTCTATTAAACTTGCAATTTGTATCTGCTGGAAATGGTCTTATTTGTAGCTGGTGGCCCCAGTGCAGATTATCTGTCAGGCCTGCGACTATAATGTTTTGTTTATAGTACTAGTCTTCTCACATGGAAAACTGACACTTTATGGGCCCCACAAGCTTCTTGGACCCGCATGTGACCACACTCTCTGCACTAGCTCAAGTTACACCCCTGTCTGCCGGATTTATGAACCAGAACCTAGAATTGATGAACTTGAATTTGTTGGATCACACTCACTTATTTGCAAATGCTGCCATCTGGACACAGCAGTATTCTGACACATATTTAGTATCAGTATTTTTAATACAAAACCATGAGAAATGAACATGGAGAGAAGGTTCAATGGTAAGATTTACACCCCTTCAGTATAGTAGACTGTTTTCAGATAACGAATACTGAACAGTAGTGGATTATAATATAGGTGGTTTGGGCAGTAGCCTGGGGCCCAAGTCTTCCAGGGGGCACATGACCACTGAAACCATCCACCAAATGTTTTACTTAGAAAGACCTTTACCCATGAAATCCTCCTACATCTGTTTCTTCTTTCAAAACACAAGTGGATAAGAACCATTTCAGGACCTTTGAAATTCATCCAAAGGTTCTGATGACGCAAATTGAAAGCAGAAAGTAGAGACACATCCTCCGTTCCCAAAGAAGCCTGATTCTAGTACCCTATGTAGGAAGTGAAGTGAATTCCAGACTATAATATTAATACAGCCCAAGGCCAATAGCAGTTGTAATTCGCCCTTGATACTGATGCCATATACCAGGAAGAATACTCAAAAGGGGCATTTGAGTGTTGTTTTAACTGACCAGTTGCTAAACTCTGTAGTCCAATAGGAAATGCACTACAAGAAGGTAACTTTCTGTACTTTCTGTGAGAGTCACTCAGTTCACCCTATTTGATCTATTACCGTATATACTCGAGTATAAGCCGACCTGAGTATAAGCCGAGACCCTAATATTACCACCAAAAACTGAGAACCTATTGACTCGAGTGTAAGTCGAGGTTGTTGTATACAGCTAGCCAGCCCCCATGTAGTATACAGCCAGCCAGACCCCTGTAGTATACAGCCAATCCCTGTAGTATACAGCCAGCCCCATGTAGTATTCAGCCAGCCCCAAGTAGTATAAAGCAAGCCCCATGTAGTATACAGCCAGCCCCCACTCCATCCTAATGTACAGACCCTGATCTCATCTCTCTGTAGTCTCCCTAGCTCCATCCTAATGTACAGACCCTGATCTCATCTCTGTAGTCGCTCAGACTCCACCATTTCTATACTGTGTGTGACCCTGTAGGAAAATATAGGGATGCCTGTACCTCCAAAATACACATTTGGGTGCATGGAGCCTATTGCTCGGTCCATAGAAATAGAACAATGTTCTGGTCAGATCCTACAGACACAAGTCTTTGCATCACTTTGCGCTGCAGTCTGGCTGGCACACAGGGACTCTGGTCCACTTAACGCAGTCCCTGGGATCTGACCAGCACACACTTACATTTCCACCAATTCTGTGAATATCATAATACTGCTGTGTGGTCGCACACTTGGGCTTCTCCATGACTGCAGTGCTCGTAAACCACCATATAAATGGAGAAATATGCCATCTTCAGGACCCCATTTTTATATCTCCACGGCCTCACTGTTTCAGATGGGGTCACGTATCATAGATTATGGTTGAAAAAAGACACTCATCCATTAAGTTCAACCAAGGAAGGGAAGGGATTGGAGGAGGAAGGGATTTAGGGGAAACAATTCTATATAACATAACCATCAATGTGATTTAGGTGTAAAAAAGGCATCTAGACCCTACTTGAATCTCTCTGCTGTCCCTGCTGTGACCAGCGCCTGAGCTCGGCTATTCCACGGATTGACAGTTCTCATAGTAAGCCCTGTCGCCTCTGGTGATTAAACCTTGATTTCCAATACGTCCCCCATGACGGCCCACTTGGAGGATGCCCCTTGACCTCTGTAGGGACAGGAAGCAGAGAGGTTAAAAGCCTCCCACCCACATCCTCCCTACAGGGGATAGGTCAGAGAGGCTCTCTATCTCTCCTCCAAGTGGGGAGGGGGGGACATTTTTTCTGTCTTACCGGGGTTACGCCGGCCTACTGCAGACAGGGTCCTTCCCTCCCTGGTCCTAGGCGATCCGGAGCTCGGTCCTCTCCAGCGGCTGACGGAGGCCCATGCGAGGACGCGCGACACCTCCAGGAAGCTCCGTTCCCAGGAGTCCTTTGCGCCCGATGACGACTTCCGGCTGCGACCGGAAGTGAGGTGGGAGCTTCCCAGAACACCGGAAGGGGCGCAAAACAGCCACCTGCTTGGGGGATGGGCTCCCCGATAAGATATTTAAACTAGCACTATCATGGGGGCCAGTAGCGGCGTCTCGTACTGGTGCATATACCGTTCGGTGGCTTTGCCGTCCCAGACATTCCTGACATGGCTGATGAGGCAGACTTGGGCCTACTCCACCCTCCTGGTTATGTAAGTGGTGCTGTATGGCATGTTCTAGTAGTAGTTACTATACATATTAGAACCCCAAGTTAGTAATATTCCTCACCTTTCTCCCTTAGGATAAGGATCAAGGGTCTAAGGGGAAAGGCAAAGAGGACAGATCAGAAAGGTCTGAGAAAGTTAGCAAGCCTGCAAAGAGCAGAAACACTGCTAAGAAATGCAACATGTGCCGTTTCCGGAGCACATAGAGGCTGGAGGTGAGCTGGAACATCCTTTTTTCTAAGTCTTCACACTATGCCTGATACATACTCAAAGGCCATTTGCATACCTTGTATCGGAAAGTTCATGTGAGAAGAGAAAACATCTTTTATGGAGGAGTTAAAATCCTTTATTGAGGAGAAATTGGTGGCCTTGGCAACGCAGAAGGAGCCTCCTCTTAAAAAACCGATATTGGCGGACATCTCCTCCTCTGAGGAAGAGAATTGTGATTCGGATGTCCCGTCCTGTTCTCTAGTCGACACAGAGGAACACGACTCCCAGGATTTAAGTCAAAAGATTGATCCGCGTCACCTTTTCCAATTGGATGAGCTAGATAACTTACTGAAGGCCATACGTGAAACTCTTAATATTGAAGAAGAAGTTCCCTGCATGTCTCGAGAGGACGAATTGTTGGGGGGCTGTGAGCCAAAAAACAACGCGTCTTCCCGGTTAATGATACCTTATTAGGATTGATTACGGAAGAATGGAAGGACCCAGAAAAGAAGATCATAACTTCCAAAGGGTTTAGGAGATGTCTCGTCTTCGATCAAGAGGTCTCAAAAGTTTGGGACTCTGTCCCTAAAATGGATGTGCAGGTGACGAAGGTTGTCAAAAAAACAGACCTGCCGTTTGAAGATTCTGCACAACTCAGGGATCCTATGGACCTGGAAGACATCCATGATCAGCCTAAAATCCAACCTATCGGCTACCAGAACCCTCTTCTTCTGGCTGAACAAGCTAGAATCTCATATCCGAGAAGGCACTCCCAGGGCTTCTCTATTGGAAAGTATTCCACTCTTAAAATCTGCTACTGCCTTCTTGGCTGATGCCTCAGCTGAAGGTGTCTCTTTCGCGGCCAAGAAAGGTGCACTAACAAATGCTACGAGGAGAGCTTTGTGGCTAAAGCAATGGGGCGGTGATATTCGCTCAAAATCAAAACTATGCAGTATCCCATTTTCAGGCGATTTCGTCTTCGGTCCAGAATTAGACGCCATTCTAGAGAAAGCCTCCGATAAGAAGAAGGGGTTTCCAGAAAACAAAGCATCTTCCAAGAAACCTTAATTTCGTCCCTTCAAGAACACCAAGGATTCCTTTCGGGGGGAAAGGTAAACAGGGACGCTGAAGTTATCCTAAAGGGGGCAGGGGTTTTCTATTCTCCAATTCCCCTGACAACTCCGGAGGAAAGGAGGCAGGGACGCGGGGGGGGGGGGGGGGGCATCTTCTAGGGTTTGTCGCTCAGTAGACTCGTATTACTTCAAACCTTTGGGTCCTGAACATCATCAGTTCTGGGTACAGGATAGAATTCAGTGCCCCCCCCCCCTCCATCAAGATTTATGCCACCCTTATCTTCTACTTCTTCCTCTACCCATTCTCTCATCTGGCAGGAGGTTTCATCTCTCATACTCTCGGGAGTGGTCATCTCGGTTCCTCAAGATCAAGAAAAGACGGGCTTCTATTCCCCCTCTTCTTGGTCAAAAAACCCAACGGGTCAAACCGGATGATAATAAACTTAAAGGCCTTGAACAGCTTCATCACCTACAGGAGATTTCACATGGAATCGGTAAGATCTGCTACTCAACTCATTTACACCAATTTATTGTATATGCACAATAGATCTCCAAGACGCCTATTATCACATCCCAATTCACCCCTCATCTCAGAGATTCCTTAGATTCTCTGTCTTTTCTCCAGAGGGTTATATCCTCCACTTTCAGTTTCGGGCTCTTCCTTTTGGGATCTCCTCAGCTCCGAGAGTGTTTACAAAGATCATGGTGGAGGTGGTTGCATTCCTGAGGCTACAGGGAGTATCTATCATCCCTCATTTAGACGATCTGCTGATTGTGGGGAAAGACAGATCAGATCTCTTTGCAGCAAGAGATCTTACCATGAACAAACTCTCAGATCTGGGATGGTTAATCAACACCCGGAAGTCAGATCTTTCTCCCTCCACTTACAAGAAGTTCCTTGGTGTAATGTTGAATTCTACTCACCTGATGTCCTTTCTCCCTCAGGAAAAGGCAGAAGATCTGAGACAGGTTCGCTCCTTCAGAAGGAAGATTTCCATCTCAATCCGAGGAGCAATGAAGCTTCTAGGTCTCCTTACGGCCTGCCTCCCATCGGTGGCCTGGAGTCAAAATCATTCCCGTATGCTACAGAGTTGGATTCTCAGCTGTTGGAATCGAAGGTCCTCAGGGTTGGACAAAAAAGTCACCATTCCGTCCTCAGTAAAGAGAGACTTACAGTGGTGGTTACAGAGAAAGAATCTGGAAAACGGGGTCCATTGGCACTGCCTTCCGTGTCTTACTATCACGACCGATGCAAGCAGTGTGGGCTGGGGAGCAGTCTTCCCTTCCCACTACGCCCAGGGACCATGGACACCTTCCCAATCAAGGAAGCCATCCAATTATCGGGAACTACGGGCTGTCTGGGAAGCCCTAAGATTAAACACACCTCTTCTAAAAAATCACCATGTCCACATATTATCAGACAACACCACGGCGGTGTCTTACCTGAGAAGACAAGGAGGGACAAGATCGACAGCTCTTTCCTCCCTAGCGCACACCATCTTTTCCTGGGCAGAGGAAAATGTACTTTCCCTCTCTGCAACTCACCTAAGAGGAGTTCTGAACAAGGAGGCGGACTACCTCAGCAGGAGGGAAGTCTCCCCCAACGAGTGGTGCATCAATCAGGAAATCTTCCTCCAATGGACGGACCTTTGGGGTGTTCCCAAGATCGATCTCTTCGCTACAAAGGAGAACTCAGTATGCCATCGATATTATTCTCTGTAAGCAAGGGAGTCGAAGGATTGACTAGATGCCTTCAGTCGTCCATGGATCGAACCTCTCTCCTACGCCTTTCCCCCTATTCCCTTGGTCGCAAGGGTCCTCAGGAAGATCCTTATAGACCAGGCATGGGTAATACTCATCTGTCCAAACTGGCCACAGAAGAGTTGGTACCCACTGCTGACATCCTTGGCCCTGCAGCAACCGGTGATACTACCTTCACGGAAGGACCTTCTACATTGGGCGGCTCCCGATATTTAGAGCGAGGCTCCTGATGGCTCCTTTTCTTTCTTCTCTCTTTCTTCTCTAGCCGGCAGAGTCGCGTCCATGCGTCGATGTCACCGGAGATCGGGAGCCTTTTTTCTACATAATAGGGGACATCTATAATTGCCTTTTTTGGCTAACAGTTTTGCATAAATGCAGGTTTCTCACCACTCTTGCCAAATTTCAAAAAAGGGAGACAAGGGGCTTGTTACATTTGATTCCAGTTTGTTGTGATGCCTTCCGTAGCTTTGCCAGCATGAAAAACATGCCTCAATTTACATGTTTCCTATTTTCATGAAATATATAAAAAATTTCAAATTGAATGCCTTCTGTTTAATTTGCAGTACATGGAATATTGAGTAATGCAGGTTTCAAACAACGAGGAAGTCCCAAAGCATCTATCTTCATATTAATGTTATCTTACTTCATTTCAGGTTCCAGGAAGCCCTGGAAGATATAAATACACTTTAATCCATGTACTACCCCAGACCTCCAACAAATACCATTCTCCCCTTTGAAGGGCACTTATAAGTGCAATTGCACTTAAACATTTAAAATATGTCAGTAGTAGTATGTTCTTAATCATTTATACCTGACATTCATATCATGGCATTTATATCAAGTGTGACTAAAATATTATCTAAAATGGCATTTATATCAAGTGTGACTAAAATATTATCTAAAAAATTTTTAGACCTACTGCACAGCTTAGAGACCTAAAATCAAATCAAATAGAATTTATAGTCCATACTTTTTATCTTTTCTGTTACATGAAATATACACAACCCTCACTGCATAATGGTAATATAAAAGGGAAAATAAGATCGCCTCATAGAACTTTATTTTTAATTTTTTCATGTGCACAATGAATCCTTTGTATGTGAGCTCCTCTATTATTAACCCCTTAAGGACACAGGGTTTTTTCGCTCATTACTTGCTCCCCACCTTCAAAAATCCAAAACTTTAATTTTTCCGTGTACAGAGCTGTGTGAGGGCTTATTTTGTGTGTAAAAATTTTATTTCTGTCACATTATTTATTATTCCATTATTATTATTATTCATTAATCCAAATGTGGAAAAATTGCAAAAAAAAAAAAAAAACATGTTTGCATCACGTTCTTGTGGGCTCAGTTTTTACGACTTTCACCTTGCGCTCCAAATAACACCTCTACTTTATTCTTTGGTTCGGTACGATCGCGGGGATACCAAATTTATACGGTTTTATTGCGTTTTAACACATTTTCAAAAATTAAACAATTGTGTATGAAAAAGAAAAAAAAGGTTGCCATCTTCTGACGCTAATAACTTTTTCATACTTCGGTGTACAGAGCTGTGTTAGGTGTCATTTTTTACAAAATGAGTCATTGTATTTATTGCTATCATTTTGAGGTCTGTGCGACATTTTGGTCACTTTTATTTCCATTTTTTATGTGATGTAAAATGGTGTAAAAGTCGCACTATTTCCCGCCTCGGAGGTCACCGCCGGCAAAAACAGTTTTTATATTTTGATAGATCGGACATTTTGGGATGCGGGGATACCTATTGTGTTTGTGTTTTTTACTTTTTCTAGGGAAAGGGGGGGGATCTGAACTTTTAGGTTTTAATTTTTGTGAATGTATGAAAACATTATAAAACCTATACAAATATTGTATCTCCGTGATCACACTGACCCAAATAATAAAGTAGACATGTCATTTGGGGCATACAGTGAAATCCGTAAAATCCAAGCCCACAAGAAAACGGCGCCAATTTCACTGCATTTGGAATATTAACCCCTTAACGCTGAAGCCACTTTTCACCTTCCTGACACTGTCCATTTTTTAAAATCTGACATGTGTCTATTTAAGTGGTTATAACTTTGGAACGCTTTAACATATCCAGTTGATTTTGAGATTGTTTTTTCGTGACACATTGTACTTCATGCTGGTTGAGAAATTTAATCAATATATTTAGTATTTATTTATGAAATAAATGGAAATTTGGCAAAAATTTTGAAAAAAACAATGTTTTCCAAGGAGGAGGGGGAGATGGGTGGGAGCGGTGGGAGAGAGGGAGGGGCGAGAGGGCGAAGGGGGTGAGGGGGGATGAGAAGGGGAAGTTTCTTCTCTTTTTTTCTTTCTTTCGTCTTCTCCTTTTCTTCTTTTTTTTTTCTTCCCCCCCCCCCTCTTCTCTTTTTTTTTTTTTCATTTCTTTTTTTTTTTCCCCCCCCCCCTTCTCTTTTTTTTTTTTTTTTGTTTCTCAAATTTGGCTTCTAAAAGGCCAACACCCATCTTAACTTCTGAGCTTCACGAGTACCCAACAACATTTTATGCAATGTGTGGGGCAATTTTCATACTCGGGAGAAATGCGATAGTACACATTTTGGGTTGTTTCATTTTAGCCTGTATGGGAGACAAAATTAGCCGTTTATTAGTATAAATAAGTGCATTTTGGGAAAATGTTCATCTTTTCCTTTTAGGGACCTAATGGAAGCAAACACCTGTGGGGGGAAAGTACACATATTTACACCTTGATAAATTTCCAAAGGGTTGCACTTTCCAAAATGGTGACATTGTTGGGGTTCCCCTCTGTTTTGAGTACCATAGGCTTCTCAAATGCATCATGACACTTTAAGGATGATTGTAAATCTGGACTTCTAAAAGGCAAAAGACCCCTCTTTTCCTTCTGAGCTCTTACTGTACCCAGTTACAACACTTTATATGCAAAAAAAAAAGTGGTGCAAGTCTGTGATTAGGAGAAAGTAGTACACATTTATGGGTTTGTTACTTTTATCCCTTGTGGCTTACAAAAATTGGGGGTAAAAGTGACTTTTTTGGAACATTTTCAACCTTTTTTTTCCCTTTTGGGGCCTAATTGAATCAAACACCTGTTGGGGCAAATTTACACAAATTACACCTTGCTAAACTCTCAAAGGGGTGTGCTTTCAGGAATGGTGTCTCTTGTGGGGCTTCCTCTGTTTGGGTACCATTATGGACTCCCAAATGCATCCGACACATGAAAACTTTTTCAGCCATATTTGCCCTGCAAAAAAAACGAAACAACGTCTTTTCCCATTTCCAAGCTGCCCCCCTGTGCCCCGTACAGCAGGGTACAGTGACCCAAATGGGTATTGGCATACCAGAGGAATTGCCCCTCAACATTTGTAAAATGCATTTTCCTTTTTAACCCATTGGAAGGTGCAAATTTTAGTTGTCAATGAATCTATAGTAAGATAAAATAATTTCTCTAATTCACTTTCATAATCTGTAACCCTCATGAAACGCTATAGGGTAACAAAAATTCCCAAAGTTGTTTTGAACATTTTGAGGGGCTGTAGGTTCTAAAATGGTTTGATCATTGTGGGGGGGTTTTCTCTTTGATGTGGCCTTATAAAGTCACTTCTAACTAATGACCCTCAAAAGTGGTTTTGATGATTTTCGTGAAATCTGAAAAATTGCCACCTAAAGTGATAAGCCTCCTAACATCCTTAAAATAAAGGAAAAGATGTTTGAAAAAGTGATGCCAAGTTGTTTAAAGCAGATATATGGAAAATGTTATGTTTATCAAGGAGATTTTAGGATATGCCAATCTTTCCAAAAGTAGACAGAAAATTTTGTGGAATTGGATTTATTCTGTATTTGCTTCCCTGCAATCAGCTGTCTCAAAGGAATTACCATGGGTAATTGTGAGTAGTGGTCTGTTGACCAATGTATCAAAGATAATAGCAGAAGGAAACAAATGACACAACTTTTAAGAAAGAATTGTTTGGAAAGTGGAGGCGTAAATTGAAACTGCATAACACTATTGCAAAATCTGCACCAGGAAACTTAACTGTAATATGTTTGCTTCATAGTACTTATCTTCAGCACTTAACATAGGGAAGAAAATCCCTACAGGTCTTGTTGAAGCAGATAAGATCTGCACAGTAACATCGCTTCATTTGATTTCTGCACAGGATGTCCAACAGCGCAAAAAGAGAAAAAGGCAACTTCAGAGTTAATCGGTGAAATGGTGTTTACTAAAAAGAAAAGGGTCAGGAGCAGGGGCGGATTTTTCCCGGTGGGCCGGTCGGTTCTGGGCCGGTCCGGCGCTGATCCGGGCCGCCCGCACTCCCTCCTTACAATTTTTGATTTAATGTATAGTACCTGCATCGTACGATCGTACGATGCAGGTACTATTAATCAGTACACAGACGCAGCGCAGCACCGCTGCTTCTGTGTCTGTGTATACTCCTCATAGACTGTAAGCTCTTGTGTCACCCCTCATCCTCATAGACTGTAAGCTCTTGTGTCATCCCCTCATCCCCATAGACTGTAAGCTCTTGTGTCACCCCCTCATCCTCATAGACTGTAAGCTCTTGTGTCACCTCCTCATCCCCATAGACTGTAAGCTCTTGTGTCACCCCCTCATCCTCATAGACTGTAAGCTCTTGTGTCACCCCTCATCCTCATAGACTGTAAGCTCTTGTGTCATCCCCTCATCCCCATAGACTGTAAGCTCTTGTGTCACCCCCTCACCCTCATAGACTATAAGCTCTTGTGTCACCTCCTCATCCCCATAGACTGTAAGCTCTTGTGTCACCCCCACATCCTCATAGACTGTAAGCTCTTGTGTCACCCCCTCATCCTCATAGATGGTAAGCTCTTGTGTCACCCCCACATCCTCATAGACTGTAAGCTCTTTTGTCAGAATCTGTAAAGCGCTATGGATTTGCCCCTATATAAAGATTATCATTATAAACTTGTTGGCCAGGGCAACCATATGTTTATGCAGGGTAGACTTGCATTTTGAGGGCTACCCTAATACCAGTCTCTGCCTTTCGGTGTGCTGCAGTGCGGCCTGTCCCAACTCTCTTCTTGGTCTTGATGGTGTCCGCTTCATTACATACCTAACATTGCAAAGCACTAACAGGTTGAGTCTCATAAAGGTCATGGATGGCCAAACAGTTACTGCAATGTGATCTGTCTACCATTATATCTATATAAAAAGACTTTTGTGGTGAATGTTGCACTGGAAGCAATAAATCTTTATATGGTGAAATAGAAAACACTATATGCTAGTATTTAGTGTGCGTCACTACAGTACAAATTATGAACCAAGAATCCTACATAGAGCACCGCTGGTCCTTAAAGGACATCTACCCTCAGGATCAATCATTATAAACCAAGCACAATGACATACTGATGTGTGCCCACTCTGGCAGGATCCGCTCTTCTTTAAGCCTCCTATGCCCTTGTTTTCAAGAAAAATAGGCTTTAAAAATTATGCAATTGAGTCTGAGGGGCTCCAGGTCCCATTAACACCTATGGAGCCCAGAGTCCCTCGGCTCATTTGCATAGTTTTAAAAACCTTTTTTGTAAAAATCATAAGAATCTAAAAGAAGAGCAGATCCTACCACAGGGGGCACACACCAGTATGCCGGTCTACTTGATTTACAATCCTTTATCCTGGTGGTAGATGCTCTTTAAAGTAGAGTATGGTGCCTTTGCTTATTTAACATAATATAAAGCAACTTAGCGTCATGTATATTGGACACCTCTTTAATATTGTAGGTATACCAGCTGTATACAGTGAGAAGTGATTATGGTCCAGTCATATTCAGTGAAAATATGTAAATAAGTTTGCCTCTTTTACCCACCTTGTAAGGCAGCTCCCATTAAACTAAGCATGACTTTCAGGAAGCCTTATGACATGATATGGGATTAAAAACCAAACCAGTCTATCTATTCTAGAGGGAACAGATTCCCAACTGTAGACAGCGCTGTTTCGATGTGGTTCCCTACACTGTACTGAAGGTAACTGAAAGAGGCGTGGTTTTCCTTATCCCATCTTATTTGCATATTATCCCAGAATCCCCTAGTGGAGTGTCAATGGCTATAAGTCTCCACATGCCTACTTTCTGGCTCTAGTCATATCCAGTGACATCCTCTTTGAATTTAGTGGGGATAGAGTTAATGGAGAGTACTTTACCCCTTACAGCTGCATATGTCTCTATAGCCTCTGTAACTTGACTATATGCTGACTTACCACTACTTCTGACATTAAAGGGTAAGTGATCTCATCAGGTCAGCCGACACTAGGAAGTTTGGGCCCCTGACTGGGAAATTTTGTGGGTCATCCACAGAATGATAATCCGGCTATATATATATATATATATATAGCCGGCCACTTTATTAGGTACACCTGTCCAACTGCTCGTTAACACTTAATTTCTAATCAGCCAATCACATGGCGGCAACTCCGTGCATTTAGGCAAGTAGACATGGTCAAGACAATCTCCTGCAGTTAAAACTGAGCATCAGTATGGGGAAGAAAGGTGATTTGAGTGCCTATTAACGTGGCCCCAAAAGGGCTGGTCTGAGTATTTCAGAAACTGCTGATCTACTGGGATTTTCACGCACAACCATCTCTAGGGTTTACAGACAATGGTCCGAAAAAGAAAAAACATCCAATGAGCGGCAGTTCTGTGGGCGGAAATGCCTTGTTGATGCCAGAGGTCAGAGGAGAATGGGCAGACTGGTTCAAGCTGATAGAAAGGCAACAGTGACTCAAATCACCACCCGTTACAACCAAGGTAGGCAGAAGAGCATCTCTGAATGCATAGTACGTCAAACTTTGAGGCAGATGGGCTACAGCAGCAGAAGACCACACCGGGTGCCACTCCTTTTAGCTAAGAACAGGAAACTGAGGCTACAATTTGCACAAGCCCATCGAAATTGGACAGTACAAGATTGGAAAAACGTTGCCTGGTCTGATGAGTCTCGATTTCTGCTGCGACATTCGGATGGTAGGGTCAGAATTTGGCGTCAATAACATGACAGCATGGATCCATCCTGCCTTGTATCAACGGTTCAGGCTGGTGGTGGTGGTGTCATGGTGTGGGGAATATTTTCTTGGCACTCTTTGGGCCCTTTGGTACCAATTGAGCATCATTGCAACGCCACAGCCTACCTGAGTATTGTTGCTGACCATGTCCATCCCTTTATGACCACAATGTACCCAACATCTGATGGATACTTTCAGCAGGATAATGCGCCATGTCATAAAGCTGGAATCATCTCAGTCTGGTTTCTTGAACATGACAATGAGGTCACTGGACTCAAATGGCCTCCACAGTCACCAGATCTCAATCCAATAGAGCATCTTTGGGATGTGGTGGAACGGGAGATTCGCATCATGGATGTGCAGCCGACAAATCTGTGGCAGCTGTGTGATGCCATCATGTCAATATGGACCAAAATCTCTGAGGAATGCTTCCAGCACCTTGTTGAATCTATGCCACGAAGAATTGAGGCAGTTCTGAAGGCAAAAGGATGTCCAACCCGTTACTAGCATGGTGTACCTAATAAAGTGGCCGGTGAGTGTAATAGATATAGAAGCGACCTGAGAATAGTTGAGACCCCTAATTTTACCACTCAAAAACCTTGGGTAACCTATTGGCGAGGTATAGTATACAGCCATCCACTCTGTGTATCACAGCCAGCCAGCTCCCTTTAGTAGACAGCCAGCCCCATGTAGTATACAGCCAGCTCCATGGGGGGTTAAACAAGTGTACAGCCCAGCAGCTTCCCTGTATTAAACAGCCATCGCCACGTAGGTTACAGCCACTCCCTGTCGTATACATCCGCCCGCCCCCTGTATGCCTGCACATTAAAAAAAATAAACTTAATACTCCCCCTCCAGCATACTCACCCCGGATGCCGGCGGCTCCCGATCCTCGCACGGTTTCCCGCGGCGCCTCTTCTCTCTTCTGTAGCCGACAGAGTCGCATCCCTGTCAATCTGCCGGCGGGTGCCACACTATTGCACGCATCCAGACTCAACACTGCCGTATCATAATTTCGCTGGTGAGGAGATCTCATGGACGTGCCGCTGCCGGCAGCGAATGCGGCCGCAGGGAACCGCGCGAGGATGGAGCCGTGCCAATCTTCGGGCACCAAAGGGTTGAGTTATTAAGTTTATTATTTTTTTAATTGACACGTGTATAAGCCGAGATGTAATTTTTTTTATCCCATTTTTGTGCATCAAACGTGCGGTGCGGCAATTACAAAGCCTCTGATGACATCAGGAATTCAGAGTTGAAACTGTGATTTATTCCCAGAAAAACACCAGTATCAACAAATCTTTTGCCTTTCCTGCTCTAACTATGCCCTGGAGGCTTCTCCCTGCCAGCATGAAACATCTTCATTAACCCTTTGTCACTCCGCTGACTGCCCACACCCTTCTTAAGGATTGCACACCTGTTGTGCATTGTTTGAGCCCATTAGAATCTGGAATCTTTGGTCCGGAGTGTGATCTCACTTCTGTCTCCACTCCAGCAATTAGAGTCCTGGACTCAGGTCTTCCAAGAGACCCAACACCTGTAAAAACAGCTTCCAGTGTGACCTAATTCCCGCATCTGGTCGCTGTAATACTCAAACACCGCTTTTCTCTCTCCATTAAAAAGTTACCATGTCAAATTTAATATATAATATAGATATATTAGATATATATATAATCCTTTATTATATTATTCTCATCTTACGTAAGTCTGGGCGGTCCAGAAATGTGTGGTCCTATTAAAATTTACAAAGATTTCTATCGTTGAACCCTAACGAAAATAATTCTTGTAAAATGACTGTCTAATCACTTTTTTTGCTTTTTTTGGGCATAAAAGATTTTGAATGACACGTAACCAAAAGGTCATATGTAATGTAAATTCTCAATTAAAGGTTCTCACACACAAAAAAGTCCACCTTACCCAGCTCCTTACAACAGTTACGGCGTCGAAAATGCCGCTACAGGAAAAAAATGTTCAATATTGTCAAAAATAATTTATTGAATTTAATTTATGTGGTCTCGTCTGTGATGTACTCGACCCAGAATATGGTGGCGTGTTTTTGATGCCAAGGAAAGAAAATAGCCCAATTGTGTTTTTTGTGGCAATTTTTTGCCCCATTTAGAATTTTTTTCTAGTGTCCAGTCATTGTATGGATATAAAGAGCCAACTATAAAGCAAAATTGTCCTGGCGATTGTCATATAGTCACAGTAAAAATGCCTGGATTTAAATATTTTTATAAGAAAATATGCTTCTGAATTATTATTTTGGAAATTCCGTATTACTCGAGATAATGCCTTGTTGATGCCAGAGGTCAGAGGAGAATGGGCAGACTGGTTCGAGCTGATAGAAAGGCAACAGTGACTCAAATCGCCACCCGTTACAACCAAGGTAGGCAGAAGAGCATCTCTGAACGCACAGTACGTCGAACTTTGAGGCAGATGGGCTACAGCAGCAGAAGACCACACCGGGTGCCACTCCTTTCAGCTAAGAACAGGAAACTGAGGCTACAATTTGCACAAGCTCATCGAAATTGGACAGTAGAAGATTGGAAAAACGTTGCCTGGTCTGATGAGTCTCGATTTCTGCTGCGACATTCGGATGGTAGGGTCAGAATTTGGCGTCAACAACATGAAAGCATGGATCCATCCTGCCTTTTATCAACGGTTCAGGCTGGTGGTGGTGGTGTCATGGTGTGGGGAATATTTTCTTGGCACTCTTTGGGCCCCTTGGTACCAATTGAGCATCGTTGCAACGCCACAGCCTACCTGAGTATTGTTGCTGAGCATGTCCATCCCTTTATGACCACAATGTACCCAACATCTGATGGCTACTTTCAGCAGGATAATGCGCCATGTCATAAAGCTGGAATCATCTCAGACTGGTTTCTTGAACATGACAATGAGTTCACTGTACTCAAATGGCCTCCACAGTCACCAGATCTCAATCCAATAGAGCATCTTTGGGATGTGGTGGAACGGGAGATTCGCATCATGGATGTGCAGCCGACAAATCTGCGGCAACTGTGTGATGCCATCATGTCAATATGGACCAAAATCTCTGAGGAATGCTTCCAGCACCTTGTTGAATCTATGCCACGAAGAATTGAGGCAGTTCTGAAGGCAAAAGGGGGTCCAACACACCAGATCTCAATCCAATAGAGCATCTTTGGGATGTGGTGGAACGGGGGATTCGCATCATGGATGTGCAGCCGACAAATCTGCGGCAACTGTGTGATGCCATCATGTCAATATGGACCAAAATCTCTGAGGAATGCTTCCAGCACCTTGTTGAATCTATGCCACGAAGAATTGAGGCAGTTCTGAAGGCAAAAGGGGGTCCAACACGTTACTAGCATGGTGTACCTAATAAAGTGGCCGGTGAGTGTATTTCTGTAACAATGAGAGGTGGAGCAGAGAAGAGGACCACAATAGATATGGGAAGAAGAGAAGGGGTCCACGACTATTGTATACGTTTGTGTAAGGAGCTTAAGGGCCATTAATCTGCATATTATACTATGTGGGAATACTGCGGTGTGATAAGGTTGGGGCTTATCACACTAAAAAATGTTGTAGCTCACTGCATGCACAACTTTTTTTGTCCCTTGTTCTCCAATGTGAAAGATGGGAGGTATGAAATTAGAATGTGGCAAATAAACACAGGATACCCCCAGGATGGCAGACAGTTTGCCTTATCCCTGCTCTCTCCACGTTAACAGTAAAGGCTAAACATGTATACATTTTTTATTTTGATTCATAAAACATTTTGGACCACATTTATTAAAGGAGGTTTTTTTCTAGTTTTTTTGTCTGACTTTGCAAAGAAAAGAACATGAAAACTGCTTGTACGTGTTTATTAAGTGTCTGCGCAAGTTTTGTGTCACGAAGGCACTGTGTCCGACAAAACATAAAAAATGTGCAGCAAAAGGAGCTTGTTAGTGCCTAATGATGCACACTTTCAGAGCAGTACAGGGGGCGCCAGATTAATTACACTCCACAGGCAAACGGCACTACTTTTGATAAATTTGGTCCTTTATGTTTACAGAAACTGTATTGTATAACCTCTCACCTGTAAGCAAATTAAATGAGGAGTGACATTAATTGCTACAAAAAATGTTTATTGTATTGCTATGTAAAAACAAAAATTATACTCGTTACAACCTTACATCAGTAAATTTAGTAAATAGTTTAAAATTGCTAAACACTGGGAAACGTTGTCTCTGAAATGCTACAGCTCTTCATTGTAAAATTATTCCAATTACCCTTGTAATAATGGAGCCAGGAAGTATATCATCCTTTCTACTGTTGGGGCCACATAAGCCGGCGGTAAGGTTCCCTTTATGGTGTGTAGCATTTGCAAACAAGAAACTCTAAATGAAAGATCTTATAATAAAAAGAAAATTATTAACCACATTAAAGTTCACTGACGTCTACTATTATTTTGGTGGTTTATTGTCTTTAATCATTATTATTGCTGATGCCTGACAACTCCTGTAGACTATACAGTTCTATTAATTGACTGTTTGGATCTTGTTTTTCGTATGTTCTGAACATTTGTCCAGGATGAGCTTTTTGCTTGGCCTTGGCGGGATTGCTGGTTGAGCTTTATTTTCCATTTCGTTTTGTTCCACTATGAATAGAAGAAAACAATAATACATTATTACATGAACTTTAGCAGTAGTGCAGAAGAATGCATTTTGGGAATGAGACTTCCCGCACACAAATGTGTCCTGCCCTAGAGGCCACATACACAACTGTGAACGGATTACAGCACACAAACAGGGGAAAGTGATGCCTTGTTTGAGTCTTGTTGCAGTCAGTGGACATTGGTGAGGAAGCCTGTATCATGACCTTGCACAATAGAAGTCAATGGGGGCCTTGAATGAGCTGCCATTTTTGCGGCTAGCTCAATTTATGCTCAAAAGCATAAATTGTGTCTTGTGCCTGAGGAGGCACAAGACACAACACACACAGGAATAGGACCTACTCTGAGTCTTCTACAGCCTCTACATGGATTTGTAAGAATAAACTGTCATGTCCATGAGTCTATTGAAATTAATGTTTAGCAGTGTAAAAGAACACAACATAATTTCAGTTCTATTATGTTTAGGGCAACCTAGCACCAATTGAAATATGCTTAGTTCTCATG
Source organism: Engystomops pustulosus (assembly GCA_019512145.1). NCBI lineage: Eukaryota > Metazoa > Chordata > Amphibia > Anura > Leptodactylidae > Engystomops > Engystomops pustulosus. Next base: position 109,510,252 of record CM033642.1, on the reverse strand, counting down.
CTGCAATTTAGCTGTAATTTGTCTTTTTCATATTCACCTTAAATTTCAATCATGGAACCATAGAAACAGGTCATGCATTTGTATTTATTATTTACTTATTATGGTGCTGTATTTAAAATTGTGTTTGGTTCTGGTGCTCTATATAATGCATGGGCATAATTCTGATTATTTATTTATGCACTGAGCTTGATTCTGGTCCTGATTTTATACACTAAATCCAGTCCCAAAGCTGTATTTGTTCAATGAGCCGGGTCGAGTTATGTATGTACGCATTGGCCCACATTTACTAAGCAGTCTGCCCCAGAATTCTGGTGTAGACTGCACATAAACACATGTAGTATTTCCGCCAGTAATGTGTCATGGCTGCACTATGAACTGCCTTTTGCCTCACTATCAATAAATGTGGGCTATTGAGTTCAGTTTTGGTTCTGTGTTTATGTACTTAGCTTAGTTTAGCATATTAATTTATGCTCTAAACTTAGTTCTGATTCTGCCTTTATATACTAAGCTTGGTTCTGGTGTTGTATTTAGTATTTATGTACTGAGCAGGGATCTAGTCCTGTATGTATGTAATGGTCAGTGTAAAATTCCAGGGTGTGGGTGGGGCTCCCTAAGAAGACTCATTATGATCTACCTAGTTCTGTGAGCTGAAAATGGGGTTAGATTATCAGGGTGCAGGGTTTATATACACTTTCATTTAGCTTGTAAACATTGTACTAGTATCTGACACATAGAAAGAAAGATGAGACAGATGAGAGATGAGAGATGATGAGATCCATGAGATGCATATTACACACAATGACACTCTCCAGCCTTTCTACATCTCAGCTACACACACACTATCAGATCTGATGTGCCTCCTTCCTAGGGGCTAGAGGCAGAGAGCAGAGAAGAGCTCAGCTCCACAGAGTCAGACAGAAAAGCAAGATGGCTGCCGACCCTAAAGTCAGAATATACAGGGTCAGAAACCAGGGGAAACTGAAATTTTGTACACCAGGACTGATAGAGACGGTTGGAATTATATCTTTTAAATGCTGTATTTTTGTTACTAACTGTGAATTAGAGAATGTGTTATTTTGTTATCCTGACTATATTTAAGAAACTTGTCTTCGTGGGAATACCTCTTTAAGATTTCTGTACTTACCAATGGACATAGACTTCATATTATCAAAAGTAGATTGACGCTGTTTCAGATACTTCTTGCTGTTCCTTCTGTATGTTTCTTGGCTGATTTCTGTACGTTTTTTCGTGTGGATACTATTTGCATTTGAAATCGTTCTCCTGCAAGAGAAATTACAAGGTTTTCATATCATTTATTATATTTCTGAATCAAAACTAAAATAAGCAAAAAGAAACCCCACTTAAATCTACACAAAATGCACTTCACATAAATATGTTTAAGTAAATGTGTGTAGTAAGCAAAACAGAATTAGAAACAGTTGCAGTAAATTTGTTTAGCAACACACATCTTTGCAATGACTACAAATGTGTTTTGTGGCTTGAACAATCCTCTGCCCAGTCAATAAGGCTCATAAGACCAGCATTTGATAGATGTTTCTTGTTTTCTAATTATCTAAACTTCTAATTTTTCTTTAATTAAAATTCTAATTTCTAATTTTGAACTGGGTATCATGTGCCATATAATTAAATTACTGTTAAGCATAACTTGGGCATGGTACTTATGGTTAACCAAACTCACATTAACAGTCCCTAGCCAGATTTGGTTGAAAAATACTTTGTAGGTCAAATGGCCATATTCCAGTACACATAAGTTGAATTAATTACATCATAATGTGTATTTAAGACACAGATGCAATTGATAGAGCTGCGCAGCATAGACCATTTTGCCTTCGCTACTCTATATGACATCATCACACGCCACCTACACCCCTGCATAGAAGCTGCCGCTGGACAGAAGAAATAGGAGAAGAGGCAGGGGAGGGAAGCGGTAGAGGCATGGGAGCACAGGAACTGGAGCTGAGTATATTATTATACTTTTCCTAACCACGTCATTCTTTACATAAATCTAACCTTACAGAAGGCTCTTTATGGATGCTGGATACCACACTAGAGAGGGGGTTGTATATATATTCCTAGTGAGCGGGCTATATATAAGTCTGGGGAGGGGCTGTGTATACCACTGTATAACAAAATAGTAAATCAAACATCAGCATGTGTAGTTTCAGTATAATGTAGGTTCTTTTTAAAATTTGTCTTTAAATCAGTAGGACGAAGAGGCTCAGGGGTAGGCTGAAAAACCATTTGTGGGGGAAAACCATTTTAATTTTAATCTCAGGCAGAAAAATGGCTAGTATTGTCCCTTACTATGATGTACTAGTTGATGTACATCCCTGTGTAATGCTTCTCCACTCCCATGACTTTTTAAAGATCATTTAAATAGTTCATTCATTGTACAATTTACTGTACAATCAGTAAGGGTTTCACATACATTGCATTGAGCCAAAAAAACGAAGGCAAGTACAAAGACTAGACTACAGTGATCAGGAGACAAGTGGGAGGAGGACCCTGCCCATAAGGGCTTACAATCTATGTGGGAGGGTAGATGGAAACACAAGGTGAGGGAGCAGAGTAGAGCAGTTATTGTGTATTGTAGGTGATCCTGAACAGGTGGGTTTTCAAGGCTTTTGAAGGTTTGTAAAGTGGGGGACAGTCTGACACATTTTGGCAGAGAGTTCCAGAGTATGGGAGATGCAAGAGAGAAGTCCTGGATACGGTTGTGAGTAGAGCAGATGGTAATAGAGTGATGCTGAAGGTCCTGTGAGGAACAGAGATTATGTGTGGGGCAGTATTGGCTGATGAGTTCAGAGATATATGGAGGAGACAGGTTGTGGATGGCTTTATAAGTTATGGTTAGTATTTTAAAATCAATTCGATGTGCAATGGGTAACCAGTGGAGAGACTGCCAGAGAGGAGAGGCAGAGGAAAAGTGAGGAGACAGATGGATTTGCCACTCTGCAAAGTTAAGGATAGATTGGAGGGTCGTGGACATGAGTACATGGACTGGTTATTTTGAGAAAGGGTCAGATGCGAGAGATGTTAATGAGATGGAGGCGGCACATTATAGTAAGTCTATATGTGAGGCTTAAGGTATAGGTAGGTGAGGCTTAAAGATGACTCCAAGGCAGCGGACTTTAGGGACCAGGGAGAGTGTGGATCCATAAATTGTGATGGTTAGGTCTGGTGGGAGGGATTTGTTAGGTGGAGGAATGATTACAAGTTCTGTTTTGTCCATGTTAGGTTTTAGAAAACAGAAAGAGAAGGAGGAGGATATGGTTGAACGACACTGGAATTCGGGCTACTTTTTCTACAGCCTTGAAAAGGATAAAGTATTGCATATATTATGTGAATCTTTTTAATGCCAATGTTTTGAATATGCAGCATAATATGTCTTATTCTCACCTCCGGGGTGGCAAGCTCTTTTTCTGATTCACATCTGCTGATGGTGCATCTCCTGACTTTTGGAGGTACATTGCAGGGAAGTAGCCAGTTTTGCTGCCTCTCCTAGCCAAACAGAATAAAACATTTATTTTGCCAATATCAATAGTACAGTAAATCATATAGTAGTTAACATTCATTTGGGACTAAGAAACTATCATGGCAAAAAACTAAAACTAAAGGAGATGGATCACTAAAGCAGCTTTTCATCTCTTTCATTATCCAGATCGCTGAGGGCTACAAAACTCAAACCCTCTCTGATGTTATAGAGATAGCATCTTCCAGCAACATTTCATCACTTGATAATTACAAATTACTTAAAAGACATTTCACATCTTATTATATTATTTGCTGCATAAAATTAGGTTAATAAAATAATTTGCTAAATAAAGTAAGATGTTGTAGAACACTTACATGAATATATTTTACTAGAGCTTCACACGTACCTTACAACCCACCAGCCATCAAGAAGCTTGTGAATGACCTCAACTGTTTCCCCTTCTTCCACATTCAATTCATCCTCTAAATCTCCTGAGTAACCCTTTGTTGTGACATGCAGTTCACCTGTAGGTACCCAAGGTGCAATAAAGAGGTTAAGAATAGTTACATTATTGTCTTCAGGCTTTACACTCAGGAGGGTATTAGGCTGTGGCACCTGGAATAATTTGACTGGCCCCTAGCTTTCATGGTAACCCTACATAACCCTGTAACCCTGAAATAACATTACATGGGCACTGATACCACAAGTCTTCTCACTCACCTTTGTTTTTATTGTACACATTTGCGGTTGATAAAATTTTTTGATTGCAATGAATATCATTTTTTGTGTGATAGATGACTAGAAAATGTCAATTTTGGCATTGTTTTTCCTTTTTTTTTTATGTTTTGTGGCATACAGGATAAATACTAGTTTAGTTTTGTAGTCTGGACTGGTACATATGTGGAGGTACAAAATGTGTTTTTACTTTTTTTTTATACTACATTGTCCCACAAGGGAACACTTACATAGTGCATTCTTATGTAGTGCAGTGCTTTATAGCTCTCCCATCTATTAGGCCGGGCCTAATAGATACAGTACATGTTACAGGCAGCCCTGGGGTCCTTTACTGGACCCGGGCTGCCCTGCAATTACAGTTGCAAGGTGCCAATGGGTGGAAAATGGAGCACGCTTCCTCTGTAGCCACTTGGACACCACAGACCGCAGTGTTTAAAGTGCACCCAGGAAAAGTTCTGATCCCGGGTGTCAGTGCCAGGGCTGGGCTGTGATAACATGGCACCAGCACTTGCAGGGCACAATATTCTGCAATCTTCTTCTGACATATTGCTGTAAGAAGGCAGCACATCAGACTAAGTGTCCTTAATGACAGCCATAGATTCCCAAAACGGTGGTCATCAAGGAGTTAATAATGAGGCCTGAGGAGGATTTACTTACCAGGCATTTTTTAGCATATTTTTTCTTTTACTTAATATGTCCTGCATTAGGTCATAATTTTATAATTTAATTTTTTTTTGTTTCTTACAAGTTTTTCCCTGCTGGGGCAAATGTCTGATCAGAGCTGAACTGGGTCTGATCTGACTCAACAACTCTGACTATCTGTGATATACCCTGTGATCACATGACTGCCAATGGCAGTGCTGCTTTCTGTATTTGCTAAATAACAGTATTTCAGCGCAATGTAGTGAAGAAATCAGAAGGTATTAGCAGTAATAAACCACTTCTACCTTCTTTCCAAGCTCTCTGGCTGCCTCTGAGCAGGAGCAAGAGAAACTGCAGTGACGGCGAAAGACAGTGGGCAGTCAGGATCAAGTAAAAGGCTAGGTATAACTTTGTTGCCCAGTGTTCCCTTACAACTGAGGGCAAAAACGATACTTGTCTTTTGTCTTTTTTTTCAATGAGATTTTCTTATTTTACTACAGAAACAGTACCATAAATATTGATTGAATTCTCTTGGACAATAGTTATTTGATCTACTGTGTATACTCGAGTGGAAGCCCCAATTCAGCTTATACTCGGGTATGTAAAAAAAAATTAGTACTCACCTCCGGGCCCCCACCCCCGGTGTCCTCTTCTTACCCAATTCGGCTTCTCCCTGTATCTCCCAACTACCAAGCATTGTGGGCAGAGACACATCCATGTTCTCTGCCGATATGCACACACACATGGCGTGACACCAGCGTCACAGTATGTGTGTGCGGCCACTAGAGAGCATAGATGTGCCTCTGCCCGCACTGCCGGGAAGCTGGAGCTGAGCAGAGAAGACAAGGGGGTTGAGTATTTTTAAGGGGCAGTGCTGGTCATTATTTTTAAAGGGGTCTACTGGAAATTTCTGTAAAAGGGGGCTGCTACTTGCCATTTCTGTAAAGGGGGGCTGCTACTAGACATTTTATTGATGGGGCTGCTACTGGACATTTTATTAAAGTGTAGTTGCTGCATTTCCCACCCTAGACTTATACTCAAATCGATACGTTTTCCCAGTTTTTTTGTGGCAAAAATAGGTACCTCGGCTTATACTTGAGTAAATACGGTAACTGCTTAAAGGAAATCTATAACTTAATTTAACCTCTACAAAGCACCATCTGCACTTTTTTGGGGTTAAAATGGTGAATGCTGTCATGTACCTTTATCATAGATAATAGCTTGCTCATCCCTTTTAAAAATTACTTTAACCCCTTCATGGAGCTGTGAAGGTTGTATGAAGAAGGCTCACGGGCTGCATATCGCAGCAAAGACCCATCGCTATCACCCGCGGTCGGTGCTTGCACCGATCGCGGGTGTTAACCTTTTCTTTGCCGTCGGCAAAGTCGCCAGCGGCACTTTAAATTTGGCGGTCGGTTGCCATGGTAGCCTCGGGTCTTCGTTTGACCCGAGGATACATGGCTTCTGCACATGCATTACAATGAGCCTGTGGCTCATTGTAATGTATAGTGAGCAGAAATGCCATATACTGCGATACAGTAGTATTGCAGTATATGGCAGGAGCGATCAGACCATCTAGGGTTAATGTACCCTAGAGGGTCTAAGAAATAGTGGGGAAAAAAAGAAAAAAAAAGTTTAAAAAATGTAAAAAAATTATAAAATATTAAAAGTTCAAATCACCCCCCTTTCCCTAGAACTGATATAAAATATAATAAATAGTAAAAATCACAGACACATTAGGTATCGCCGCGTCCCAAAATGCCCGATCTATCAAAATATAAAAACGGTTATTGGCGGTGGTGACCTCCGGAACGGCAAATGGCCGCGACTTTTACACCAAAACCCGACTTTTACACCTTTTTAGATGACATAAAAAATGTAATAAAAAATGATCAAAATGTTGCACAGTCCTCAAAACAGTAGCAATGAGAATGTCGGCTCATTTTGCAAAAAATGACCCCTCACACAGCTCCATGCGCCAAAGTATAAAAAAGTTATTCGCGTCAGAAGATGGCAAAATTTTTTTTTCTTTTTTGTACACATTCGTTTAATTTTTGAAAATGTATTAAAACGCAATAAAACCTGTATAAATTTGGTATCACTGCGATCGTACCAAACCAAAGAATAAAGTAGAGGTGTTATTTGGAGCGCATAGTGAAAGTCGTAAAAACTGAGCCCACAAGAACATGACGCACATGCAGTTTTTTTCAATTTTTCCACATTTGGAATTTTTTTGCGGCTTCCCACTACATGGCATGGAATAATAAATAACATCATGGGAAAGTAAAATTTGTTACGCACAAAATAAGCCCTCACACAGCTCTATACACGGAAAAATGAAAAAGTTATGGATTTTTGAAGATGGAGAGCGAGAAATTAGCGAAAATACCCTGCGTCCTTAAGGGGTTAATCTTTATGCTAAATAACAAAAAAATTTGCATTGATCATTTGGTTCTAATGTAATTGTTATCAATGTTCTGTATCACCTTCATAGTTTGGATCTTGTTCTTCAGACTCATCAGGGCTATCAAGTGGTTCAAGATAAGCAGCTGGAACCCATCCCCGCTTGTTCTTCATTTGACAGAACCACCAACCTTTAAGAAAAAACATAGCATAGAAATGTTTAATGTTTGGTAAATACACAATACTACATGTTGTTGTAATGTATGGCGTAGTCTATACAGTATATATCAGAGTTTCCTATATTTGCATCTACTTATGATTTAAATGGTCACTAACTTTTCAGAAAACTTGTATTATACATTAATCTATGCTATGAGCATAGTGTACATTAATGATGTATAAACTATATAAGCCACCAGCCACTTCACAGCAACCTCTGTATAGTGGGTCTCTACAGCTGTAACCTATAATAAGAAAAATGTGCCTTCAGCACTTCAGATTTTTGTGCTTTCTGCTAAACAGACGTTTACTTTTTTAAATTGTGTTATGCTTGGGTGAGGAGTATTGAAGGTCATGAGCATGTGAAATAAAAGCTTACAATCAAAAAGTATGGAGGAGGAAAAGACAAATACACAGTGGGACACATTTACTTAGAAATGTAAAAGATGCAATAAAGGGGTTATTTCCATGTATAATGCTGCATGCATCGATTCACTAAGATCTTGCACCAGAAATCATGAATCTGTCGCTTCCCCGGACAGAGTTCACCATCTTTTTTGTGGTGCACCTTTAGCATAGGCTGTGCGACACAATTTGCAAGTTAAATACGGCGCTTGGTCTGAATCAGGCTGTGCAAGCGGTTTTAGCCTTGAAGAACGTGCACAATGCCCTAAGTAAATGTGCCCCAGTAAGTTGTCTCTCACTCCAAGTGCTTTACTCACCTCAATATAGTTATGCACTTCTCTATAATGTCCTATATTAATTATTATTATTATTATTATTATTATTATTATTATTATTCATATTGGTCAGTTATACTGTTACTTGTCATGCATAAATACTGTACAATTGATTTATGACGTTTGCTTAAAGGTTAGGTATCCTATGAGGAAAGTTGTACTAATAAATGAATTCTATTACCATTTTCTGTTTTTTCCACCACTTCAACAACATCACTAGCTTTAACAGACAGCTCACTCTTGGTATTTTTCTCATAGTCTGCAATGGCACGATATGATTGCAGAATAATAGGGCCAGTTATGTCTGTGGACATAATAATGCAGATTAACTATTAGTCTGTAATACACAAAATACACAAAATAATTTATGTTGGCACCTGGAGATGGAACTACAGCAACAATGGAGGAAAACTTTAAAAAGGTAGTCTAACAATTTATATAGTTATAGAAAAAAACGACACGTGTACCAGTCTACTGCCAGTCACATCCAGATGTTTCCATGGTAATGGTTCTACTTTAAAATGTTGACATTTTAAAGTAGAGCTACTGAAGGGGTCATCATTTGGGTACAGAGATAAGGGCGCTCTCATACTGTCACATACAGCAAATGATCACGTACCGTGCAAAGTTTGGTGTCCTGGGGTGACCACACAGCAGGGACAGGATTCCTTGCATCATACAGATATATAATACGAGTCCCTGCTTCACGGCTAAGCAAACAATATAATTGAGTACAACTCTGCTGTTCAGCAGGGAAGCAGGACTTTGTATGGTCTGTGATCACTTGCTCATCAAGGTTAGTGTTAAAACGCTGTAAGGGGTAGGGATGGGGGCAGAGGATCATTGGCAAAGAAAAGGAAAGAATGGATATACCCTGTTTCCCCGAAAATAAGACAGTGTCTTATATTAATTTTTGCTCTTATAGAGGCACTAGGTCTTATTCTTAGGGGATGTCTTATTTTTCCATGAACAAGAATTTACATTTATCATTGGACAAAAAAATCTACTTCTCTAACATCCTTATGACTCTCCAAACTCTGAATTTCATGCTGTATTTTTTGTGACTCCATTTCTATTAAAATCATTGGCTCCAATGTCTCATGTTTAGTAAAAGCACTTTCCATAAATGACCCCTTCTTATCCCTTGTAGCTGCTGGGATCACATCTGCAGTACAACAGTCGGTGATTTAATTCCATGAATTCTTCTCCATGTCACAACCTTCTGCAGCATCTAAAAGATTTACTAATGCTAATGTATGGCGCGGGGGGAGGTCCTGCAATGGCAACTGCTAGGTTTTATTTTCAGGGGAGGCCTTATATTTCTAAGCCTGAACAAAATTGTACTAGGTCTTATTTTCGGGGGATGTCTTATTTTATGGGAAACAGGGTAGTACATTTATAAAATTGTATAGCCGTGCTGTTTAATAATTTTATGGCTATGGACAACACCTTCTAAGTTGCACAGTGATACCATAGATCTTTATATTCATAATTTGTGGGTTTTATGTAACACTATACAAAAAATAGCAGTGAAAAATAGAGGTTATGCAGTAAACATATTGAAAAGTGTGTATTTTATACAATGGCGGATCTTCATATAGGTGACATGGTCGGACGCCCAGGGCTTCCGTCTTCTTCTTCCCAGCCCCGTGACTCCGTCTTCTCCACTTCCGGCTTGGGCGAACTATGACTATGATGCGGCAGGGTAATGGCCATGTCACGTCGTAGTGGTGCATACGGGCCAGAAGGAGCCGTGTTGAGAAGAAGCTGGAGGTGAGTATAGAGTTTTATATTTTTCAAGGGGCTCTATGAGAACATTTCTGTGAAAAGATGGTTTCCTGCAGTGGACATTTCATTTAAGGGGGGCCCTACAGTAGACATTTCATTAAATGGGAGGTCTACTATGGACATTTTATTAAAAGGGGCTTTGCGGTGGCCATTTCATTAAAGGGGGGCTCTGCTGTGGCCATTTCTGTAAAGTGGGGCTCTGTTTGGGACATTTCTTTAAAGGGGGGCTTTGCAGTTGCCATTTCATTACAGGGGGTTCTGCTGTGGACATTTCATTATAAGGAGGCATTGCAGTGGCCATTTCATTAAAGGGGGCTCTGTTGTGGACATTTCTGTAAAGGGGGACTCTGTTGTGGGTTTTTCTGTAAAGGGGGGTTCTGTTGTGGACATTTCTCTAAAGGGGGGCCATTACGGGCTGTGGTGGTGTCGTCGGGCAGAGGAGATTAGGCCTTGGTTTTGATGCTGGGGCAGGGGGTCCTAGTCATGTGAACAGCTCAAGGCCCATGGGACACTTTATGCAACACTGATTTTATATAATGTTTAAAAAACAGCGTTTTTCCTACCAGACACATTTTTCTTGGCATTTTCAGACTTCAACAAGAAAGTTTCAGGCTTACGACCGCTGATAAAAAAAAACAAAATATATTTATACTGAAAACAGATAAAAGCTGTACAGGTAAACCAACTATAATTAGAAGAATATTGTTGCATGTTAAATAATGTGGATAATACAGTGAATTTAAGAATAATTTCTAGGTGTGAATGTGCACAGTATACCATAGATGACAGCAATCTTTGTATTTGTGAAAAATAAATAGGATGCATTCACAATGCTAGTTCTATCTGTGAAAAAGCATGTTATGAAGCAGGAGGACCTGAATGGATTGATGTAGAGTTAGAATTGTAATTTATACCTCTAGAAGTATACATTGAGTGAACCTACTTGTATACACCATCATAAAGAGAAAGCTCTAATTACCTTTAAAACTATATAACAATTTGCTTGTGATCACTGTTACAAATATTAATAGTTACAAATAATAAAGATGTTAACCTGTGTGCTTATATTTGGATAAATGAAAAATCATACTTACTTGGTGTTTGCTGTGGGGTTCACATCATCAGGTCTGACCTTGAAAAAGTTGAGAACATGAGGGCATCGAGATATCTTAGTTGGTAGATTAAGTAGAGATGAGCAATAATCCGCCAATGTGACTTGCCGATTCTCTGTGGACCTCAGGCCATCAAACCATTTTGGTGCTGATAATCAACATTGTTATCTACAGTTAGATCTTATCGTACATAAAAAAGGCATTGCAGGTTGCAGTTTTATCTTTTGTACTTTAATAGTAGAAACTGTCACTTGTTGACTTTGGAAACACAATACGTCACTTAGACAACTATAGTTTCAAAGATAAAGATATGACAGATGGTTCAGTTAGTGTTTCACTTCTCCTTTTCATGCTCATTATGTAAATGTGTCTAGAGTTAGACTGTAAGGGTACGGATAATACATAAATCAGAAACTGTAATATAAACTGGCTTATTGGTGTTCTCTGCCATCACTATATGACTAATAGTGGGTTTCACTAATCCTGAGAATCAAGGGGAAATAGCATCTACTTCCCTGACTATGGGGACTCCTTAAACCTATTTGTGTAGGCAGGAAACTGCAGCTGGCCCCATTCTCATGGGCCATGCCCTAGTTCTTTGCACAGTAAGTGCTCAGGACCACACAGTGCAGGTTGACATATCATAGCAGTTCTGGGGAAGTACCTAAAAGGGTTTCCCAGATAAAGATTATTAATAGCTTAATAATCTCACCAGTGCTGGGATGTCTTTACACAGTGTACGGCTACATGCACACAAACTTCGGGGGGAATTTGTCAGGTTTTGTATGCCAGTTTACTCGCGTACAAGCCCTGACGTGGCCATATACCACAAATTCGCCTATTTTCCCCTTTACACCATCCTGCATTCACCTACATTCATTGAGCTGTTTGTAAGTGTGATTATGTCATTAAACATCAGCATAAACATTACATACGTAATCCCTGCAAGATGTACAGTACAATAGAAATACCTGGTAAGTGAGGGATTGTTCTGTGTTCTTTACTTATCTCTCCAGATTCAATGGGAAACATTTCCTTAAGTGCTTTCTAGAAATGATAAATATACAATTAAATAAATGCATAAACACTGGTGGTAGAAGTGATATTATGGTGACACAGATTCTTGCAGAGTGATTTGTATGTGTGTGTCTTAACTCTTGCTGTAGACAGAACATAGTCTCTGCAAGTGCAAGTTCTTAGCTGCTGCGTAGGTGAAGCAACTTTAAAGGGAACCTGTCACCAGGAGACCCATTTTTAGCACTCCCCCAGTTCTGTTTTTTCCAACCACTTCAACAACATCACTAGCTTTACAGACAGACTCACCTCTTGGTATTTTTCTCATAGTCTGCAATGGCACGATATGATTGCAGAATAATAGGGCCAGTTATGTCTGTGGACATAATAATGCAGATTAACTATTATTAGTCTGTAATACACAAAATACACAAAATAATTATGTTGGCACCTGGAGATGGAACTACAGCAACAATGGAGGGAAAACTTAAAAAGGTAGTCTAGAGCCGACAAACAATTTATATAGTTATAGAAAAAAAACGACAACGTGTACCAGTCTACTCAGTCACATCCAGATGTTTCCATGGTAAGGTTCTACTTTAAAATGTTTACATTTTAAAGTAGAGCTACTGAAGGGGTCATCATTTGGGTACAGAGAAAGGGCGCTCTCATACTGTCACATACAGCAAATGATCAGTACCGTGCAAAGTTTGGTGTCCTGGGGTGACCACACAGCACGGGACAGGATTCCTGCATCATACGATATATAATACGAGTCCCTGCTTCCGGCTCTAAGCAAAAAATATAATTGAGTACAAACTCTGCTGTTCAGCAGGGAAGCAGGACTTTGTATGGTCTGTGATCACTTGCTCATCAAGGTTAGTGTTAAAACCTGTAAGGGGTAGGGATGGGAGGCGAGGATAACATTGGCAAAGAAAGGAAAGAATGGATATACCTGTTTCCCCGAAAATAAGACAGTATGTCTTATATAATTTTTGCTCTTATAGAGCCCTAGGGTCTTATTCTTAGGGATGTCTTATTTTCCATGAACAAGAATTTACATTATCATTGGACAAAAAAAATCTACTTCTCTAACATCCTTATGAATCTCCAAACTCTGAATTTCATGCGTATTTTTTTGTGACTCCAGTTATTAAAATCATTGGCTCCACGGTCTCATGTTTAGTGAAAGCACTTTCCATAAAATGACCCTTCTTATCCCTGTTTAGCTGCTGGGACACATCTGCAGTACAACAGCGGGGTTTGATTTAATTCCATGAATTCTTCTCCATGTCACAACCTTTGCAGCATATAAAAGATTTACTAATGCTAATGTATGGCGGGGGGCGGTCCTGCAATGGCAACGCTAGTTTTATTTTCAGGGAGGCACTTATATTTCTAAGCCTGAACAAAATGTACTAGGTCTTATTTTCGGGGGATGTCTTATTTATGGGAAACAGGGTAGTACATTATAAAAATTGTTATAGCCGTGCTGTTAATAATTTTTATGGCATATGGACAACACCTTCTAAGTTGCACAGTGATACCATAGATCTTTTCATAATTATTGTGGGGTTTTATGTAAACCTATACACAAAAATACAGTGAAAAAATAGAGGTATGCCAGTAAACATATTGAAAAGTGTGTTATTTTATACAATGGGGATCTCATATAGTGACAGGTCGGACGCCCAGGGCTTCCTCTTCTTCTCCCAGCCCCGTGACTCCGTCTTCTCCACTTCCGGTGGCGAACTATGACTATGATGCGCAGGGTAATGGCCATGTCACGTCGTAGTGGTGCATACGGGCCAGAAAGGGCGATGTCGTTTGAGAAGAAGCTGGAGGTGAGTATAGAGTTTTATATTTTTAAGGGGCCTATGAGAAACATTTCTGTGAAAAGATGGTTTCCTGCAGTGGACATTTCATTTAAGGGGGCCCTACAGTAGACATTTTATAATGGGAGGTCTACTATGGACATTTTATTAAAAGGGGGCTTTGCGGTGGCCAATTCATTAAAGGGGGGCTTGTGTGGCCCTTTCTGTAAAGTGGGGCTCTGTTTGGACATTTCTTTAAAGGGGGGCTTTGCAGTTGCCATTTCATACAGGGGGTTCTGCTGGGAATTATATAAGGAGGCATTGCAGTGGCCATTTCATTAAGGGGCTCTGTTGTGGACATTCTGTAAAGGGGGCTCTGTTGTGGGTTTTTCTGTAAAGGGGTTCTGTTGTGGACATTTCTCTAAAGGGGGGCCATACGGGCTGGGGGTGGGTGTCGCGGCAGAGGAGATTAGGCCTGGTTTTGATGCTGGGGCAGGGGGTCCTAGTCATGTGAACAGCAGGCCCATGGGACACTATTTGCAACACTGATTTTATATAATGTTAAAAAACAGCGTTTTCCTCCAGACACATTTTTCTGGCATTTTCAGACTTCAACAAGAAAGTTTCAGGCTTACGACCGCTGATAAAAAAAAACAAAATATATTTATACTGAAAACAGATAAAAGCTGTACAGGTAAACCAAATATAATTAGAAGAATATTGTTGCATGTTAATAATGTGGATTATACAGTGAATTTAAGAATATTTCTAGGTGTGAATGTGCACAGTATACCATAGATGACAGCAATCTTGTATTTGTGAAAAATAATAGGATGCATTCACAATGCTAGTTCTATCTGTGAAAAAGCATGTTATGAAGCAGGAGGACCTGAATGGATTGATGTAGAGTTAGAATTGTAATTTATACCTCTAGAAGATACATTGAGTGAACCTAACTTGTATACACCATCAAAAGAGAAAGCTCTAATTACCTTTAAAATATATAACAATTTGCTTGTGATCACTGTTACAAATATAATAGTTACAAATAATAAAGATGTTAACCTGTGTGCTTATATTTGGATAATGAAAAATATACTTACTTGGTGTTTGTGTGGGGTTCACATCATCAGGTCGACCTGAAAAAGTGAGAAAATGAGTGGATGGGCATCGAGATATCTTAGTTGGTAGATTAAGTAGAGATGAGCAATAATCCGCCAATGTGACTTGCCGATTCTGTGACCTCAGGCCATCAAACCATTTGGGCTGAATCAACATTGTTATCTACAGTTAGATCTTATCGTACATAAAAAAGGCATTGCAGGTTGCAGTTTTCTTTTGTACTTTAATAGTAGAAACTGTCACTGTTGACTTTGGAAACACAATACGTCACTAGACAAACTATAGTTTCAAAGATAAAGATATGACAGATGGTTCAGTTAGTGTTTCACTTCTCCTTTCCTGCTCATTGGTAAATGTGTCTAGAGTTAGACTGTAGGGTACGGAAATACATAAATCAGAAAACTGTAAGTATAAACTGGCTTATTGGTGTTCTCTGCCATACTATATGACTAATAGTGGGTTTCATAATCCTGAGAATCAAGGGGAAATAGCATCTACTTCCCTGACTATGGGGACTCCTTAAACCTATTTGTGTAGAGGGAACTGCAGCTGGCCCCATTCTCCATGGGCCATGCCTAGTTCTTGCACCAGTAAGTGCTCAGGACCACACAGTGCAGGTTGACTTACTATCATAGCAGTTCTGGGAAGTACCCTAAAAGGGTTTCCCAGATAAAGATTATTAATAGCTTATAATCTCACCAGTGCTGGGATGTCTTTACACAGTGTACGGCTACATGCACACAACTTCGGGGGGAATTTGTCAGGTTTTGTATGCAGTTTTACTCGCGTACAAGCCCTGACGTGGCCATATACCACAAATTCGCCTATTTTCCTTTACACCATCCTGCTTCACCTACATTCATTGAGCTGTTGTGTAAGTGTGATTATGTCATTAAACATCAGCATAAACATTACATACGTAATCCCGCAAGATGTACAGTACAATAGAAATACCTGGTAAGTGAGGGATGTTCTGTGTTCTTTACTTATCCTCCAGATTCAATGGGAAACATTTCCTTAGTGCTTTCTAGAAATGATAAATATACAATAAATAAAGCTAAAACACCGGTGGTAGAAGTGATATTATGGTGGACACAGATTCTTGCAGAGTGATTTGTATGTGTGTGTCTAACTCTTGCTTAGACAGAACATAGTCTTGCAAGTGCAAGTTCTAGCTGCGCGTAGGTGAAGCAACTTTAAAGGGAACCTGTCACCAGGAGACCCATTTTTAGCACTCCCCAGTCCCACAGAGCATGTACATGCACTGCCAAAGTGTTTTTGTATTAAAAATTGGTTTTACAGAAAAAAAGATATGTTATATTGTACCTTTCATTAGCATGTGCTGTGTGACTAGGCAGTTGCCAAATGGGAGGGTCTGGAAAGGAGCAGTCCCCCCCCACCTTTGGGGAACAGCTTCTCCATGTGACCTTTTCAAATATATGAAAACACCCATCACTGGGCTTAGCGACGCCCCCTGATCCTCTACAGCCAATCCCGAGTGTGGGGAGTTATTCATATATTTGAAAAGGTCACATGTTTCCCAAGGGTGGGGGGGGGGACTGCTCCTTTCCAGCTCCTCCCAAAAGGCAACTGCCAAGTCACACAGCAGATGCTAATGAAAGGTGCAATATAACATATCCTTTTTTCTGTAAAACCTATTTTTTATACAAAAACACTTTGGGAGTGTATGTACTATGCTCTGTGGGGACTGGGGGAGTGCTAAAAATGGGTCTCCTGGTGACAGGTTCCCTTTAATAACAATAAGTGGAAGCATCCTCATCTGTGCAGAGACTTATATGGTCATGGATTTGCTGGGGTTGAAGGTATTGGGAAATTGGTAAATGTGTTGTTTACTCCCAGTAAGGGAATGGGCACCTACGGGACCTTTGCCCCAGGATAAGGAAGCCTAAAGCACTGCACAAGGATAAAACTGCAGCAGTTTTGATATTTTCCTGCTTATCTGCACATTTTTGTAGTCAAACTGTAGATGTTAAATCTTTATACATGGATAGAGATACATAAATGACAGTGGATCAAACAGATGGTGAATCAGTGTCTCCCTCAATGCAGTATATGTGAAACTGTTAAATGTTCTCAGATAAATATTATAAATTATTATGTTCTTATATATTGAACCATATGTTTACTAGATTACTATTTTAACACAATGCACTGTAATTATGGTCTTATGCTAGTTGTCGTTCGTACAACCAGCATACGGGCGCCATGCAAGGCCTTATACGGTACAGGTTAATGTATAAAGCAATTCACATAGATGAAGGAAGATAGCATTGTTTTTTAGAAATAATTCCATCTTTAATTCTTCATTAGATTAAAATTACCAAGTGATGTTTTCCATAATACCACCAGTAACATGTTTCAAGTGTGCGCACATACTTCATCGTGGTACTACAATGGAATAGTAGTCTGTAATTTTATTACAGATACAAAGAAATACAGATGGAATGATTTTTCGAGCAAATGCTGGTTTCCTTCATATATGTGAATTTGCACTTATGCCTTTCCCATGTTGGGTGAAGGAGTTGACGTCACGCAAGAGACGTGAATTCGCGCATCTAGCATGATGTCAATTCGCTCTCCCGTGTTCCCAGCCTGGGAGAGGGAGGTGGAGGGCTTGCATAATCAGCAGCCTGGAGGGTCAGACATCTTGTCTTCTTGCTCTGTGCTTTTAATTATAACTTTCTTTTCTATGTGATCCCGGTGTGTCAAGACTAGCAATGGACAGCAATGGGATCAAGATGAATAGGAGCGGAGGTATTTGTAACCTTTTTGTTTTTTTTAGTTGTTGATTTCCTTTAAGCTTGGGATCTTCATAATGGCAGCACGGATGCCTTAGTTTTAGGTATGACAGGTTCTTCTTTGATAGCATCTTAGATATAGCAGCTCAGCTCTGGGTATGGTAGGTACTACTATAATAAAAGCTTACATATAGCAGCTCAATTGAAGGTATGGTAGACAACTACTATTGTATACTGTATATAGCAGTTGGCATATTGAGAAGTGATTATACTCCAGTTATATCCAGTGACCTCTTCTTTGAATGTAGTGAGAATTAAAGGGAAACTGACCAGCCATACGTCTGTTAAACCCTCAAAAAAAGGTGTATTAATTGTTGTCCAGGCATGTCCTTATAATGATTCTGAGCCAGCCTCATGCTGAAATATCAACTTATAATTATGGACAGGTAGCAGACAGGGTGGTGTGGTTCAGGGTAGAGCAATCAAGCGCTCACTTACCCTACAGGCTGCTCATCGTGTAAACCCCACCTACTCTTCTCTCTTGAGCCAATACCTGCCCTGCCTCCCGTGCCACTCCATCCTACTGCACTCTTGTTTCAAATCTTGGACATGTGCAGTGCACTTATTATCTCCTCTCCAGCCCTGCACATATCTGGAGGGAGTAAAGTGCCCTTCTTATGTGCTGCCGAAGAGATACGCGGCGCCAGAGCGGGGAAGGCCCGGGAGGCAGGGCAGGTATCAGCTCAAGGGAGAGCCGTAGGTGAGGTTTTTATTACGCAGAGGCCTGGAGGGTGGGTGAGCGCTTGACTGCTCTACCCCGAACCCCATCCCCATCTTCAAAGGGACTAAGGGAACATGTCTTGCAACTTGTGTCTTTGTGTGCAAAGTAAGGTTGAAGGTTTCATAATGTTTAAATTGCAAGATGACTAAGGAGATCAAATTGTTGTGTGTGTGGGTCCACCTTGCTTAGGAGCTCTCTCACAACTGCTACTGTTGGACCCCTTTATTTATGCCACTGTAAATGAACTTTTTATTGGACCTTTGTAACTGTTTTTCATTATCCTCAGCTTTGTAATGTTCAACATGTATGGTCATGCCAGCAACAATTATGGTTACTAAATATACATGACCACCAGAAATATATGCTTTCCATAGGCATATGTGCTTTTGTTCGCTAAACCAGTCTGAAGAACACCAAGTAATTTTGACCTACTTTCTGTGCACTGAGCAAATTTTTGTTACGTGTTCTATCAGTCCACAAGATAAATACTACATACTGTGTTACAAAGAAAACCCATTATAACTAATAAGCAGAACATATTGTTCTGCATTTAACACTCAGTTTAATAAGGGAACTGATAAACCAATTATAAATCAGAATAAATACATTGGACTCTTCACCATCTGTTATGTGATCGAAAAAACTGAAGCAATTGATTGGGGCCCTGGAGAGAAGTGAGAGGGGAGCCCCACATTGGTGTCCTAAAGGATAAAGTTACAGGAAACAATAGACTCCTTTCTCTACCATTGAAAGTAGAGATATGCATTAGGGGCTCATAGAAATCTGTCCTCTCTATACCATTCATAAAAATAAGTAAATTGCACTTACATGAAATTCATAAATTTCTGTATATTTTCTGTACACAAGCTTCTCTGTAAGATCCTGCCATTTAACCATGAACATGTACACCTAGTAAAGCAAAACAAGACAATTATAACTACAGAGCAATTCCACAAAAGAGCAGAACATATTAATACTATGATAATACTTTAGTTACCGTACTATAATATTTTATATTCCGGTATATATAATTATGGTACATTATAATGTAGACATGTATGGCTTATATAAATTCTTAAAATTGGGCAATTCTATTAATCTAACTAAATAAAACATTTTGTTACCCATGGTGGGGTGGGTGGGTATCAAACAAAACTGTTACTAAGGTATAGTTCAGTAGTGAGGATGGCAAAAGGTTCTTAAGTAAGAGCGGTACATGGTAATCATGATGTACATATGCGGCTGAGGAGCCCATGCAAAATGCAGTTAACAAGTAAGAAACAATCACAAAGAGAGAGAAAGGAGGAAAAGAGCTAAGGAGGAAGAGAACGAAAAGGATTGGAATCCTTTCAGCCTCCGAGGGTGGGTTCGTAAATGGTAACTGGGCCTATGAGTAAAGCAAAGAAGCAGCACTGCGGGAAGAGTGAGCGTAATCTCACCACAGAGACCAGGTTGCCAAAAATTTAATTTAAACGCTTTCCAAGCCAAGCGCTTACACCCAGGATCTCTCTCTTGAGCCAATACCTGCCCTGCCTCCCGTGCCACTCCATCCTCCTGCACTCTTGTTTCAAATCTTGGACATGTGCGGTGCACTTATTGGGGCAGATTTATCAAGTGTCTGAAAGTCAGAATATTTCTAGTTGCCCATGGCAACCAATCACAGCTCAGCTTTCATTTTACCAGTGCTCATGAATATTTTAAAGGGGAGCTGTGATTGGTTGCCATGGGCAACTATATATGAAAAGAAGTTTATTCGAGTAGAAGATGTCAAAACTTTTTTATTTTATATTTTTTCTTTTTTGTCGTTATCACATGTGTCATTTTTAATTGTTGAAATGTATTAAAAACGCAACTTAATAGACCTGGATAATATGTTGGTATATCAATACGCGATCGTATCCCGACACCAAAGAATAAAAGTAGAGGTGTTTATTTGGGAGCGCTAGGATAAGCGTTATAAAAACTGGCC
Source organism: Engystomops pustulosus (assembly GCA_019512145.1). NCBI lineage: Eukaryota > Metazoa > Chordata > Amphibia > Anura > Leptodactylidae > Engystomops > Engystomops pustulosus. Next base: position 109,489,658 of record CM033642.1, on the reverse strand, counting down.
CACAAGAACTGATGCGCAACATGAGTTTTTTCAATTTTTCCACATTTTGGAATTTTTTGCGGCTCCCACACAATGGCATGGAAATTAATAATAACACATGGAAGTAAAATTTGTGTTACGCACAAAAATAAGCCTGCACACAGCTCATACACGGAAAAAAAATGAAAAAAAGTTATGGATTTTTTGAACAGATGGTGAGAGCGGAGAATTAGCGAAAATACCCTGCGTCTTAAGGTGGTTAATCTTTATGCTAAATAACAAAAAAATTGCATTGATCATTTGAGTTCAATAATTGTTAATGGTTACAATGTTCTGTTCACCTTATAGTTTGGATTTGTTCTTAGACTCATCAGGGCTATCAAGTGGTTCAAGATAAGCTTAGCTGGACAACGCCATCCCGCTGTCGTTCATTGTGACAGAACCACCAACCTTTAATAGAAAAAAAATAGCTAGAAACTGTTAATGTTTGAGTAAATACACAATACTACATGTGTGTGGTAAAGTATGTTAGGTATAGTCTATACAGTATATATCAGAGTTTCCTATATTGCTCTACTTATGATTTAAAATGGTCCCTACTTTGGAACTGATTTATCAGCATAGCTAGTTGTTATTAATAGTGTAACTATATGTAGCAAGCACTTCAGCAATGGTAATTGGCTAAGCTGTAAACTATAATAAAAGTGCTCAGCACTTCAGTTTTGTGTTTCTGCTAAACAGACGTACTGTTTTTAAATTGTGTTATGCTTGGGGGGTGAGAGAGAAGGATTGAACGTCATGAGCAGGTGAAATAAAAGCTTACAATCAAAAAGTATGGAGGAGGAAAAGACAATACACAGGGGACACATGTCTTTAGAAATGTTAAAAGATGACAATAAAAAAGGGTTATTCCATGTTATAATGCTGCATGCATCGATTCCTAAGATCTTGCACCAGAATCAGAATCTGCGCTTCCCGCGACAGAGTTCACCATCTTTTTTGTGGTGCACCTTTACGCATAGGGATGTGCGGACACACATTTGCAAGTTAAATACGCGTGCTTCGGTCTGACAGGCTGTGCAAGCGGTTTTAGCTCTTGAAGAACGTGCACAATGCCCTAGAGTAAGTGCCCCAGAGTAATTGTCTCTCACTCCAAGTGCTTATTCACCTCAATATAGTTATGCACTTCTCTGATAATGTCCATTAATTTATTATCTATATTGTATTATTATTATTCATATGGTCAGTTATACTTGTACTTGGTAATGCATAATACTGTAAATTGATTTATGACGTTTGATTAAAGGTTAGTATCCATATGATGGAAACGGTTTGTACTAATAAATGAAGTTCCTTATTAACATTTCGTTTTTTCCACACTTCAACAATCGAACGCTGTACAAGACAGCTCACTCTTGGTATTTTTCTCATAGTCTGCAATGGCACGATTGATTGCGAATAATCGGGCAGTTTATGCTGTGAGACATAATAATCAGATACTACGTAATACAAATAACAAAATATTAGTCGGATATGTGCCTGAGCTGGAAACTAAAACATGGGAAAACTTTAAAAGGAGCTAGACCCACACAATTTATATATTTAGAAAGAAGTACAGTTTCGTCAACCAAGTCCGGTAAGGTTCATGTGATTTTAATGAGACTAAAGGGCACATTACGACGATAGGGTCACGTATCGCAATGACACGTACCGGCAAAGTTTGTACTGGGGTGTCACAAGCAAGGAGTGACAGGATTTTCATCATAGATTTAATACGAGACAACGGCTAAGAAACAAGAGAATCGAGTAACCATCTGCTGCAGTCAGAACCAGACTTGTATTCTGTCACTGAGTTAATGGTTTAAACGCACTTGTAAGAGGGATGGGGCAGACTTGGCAAATTGAACAGGAAAAGAGGACTACTTCCCGAAAAGAGACGGTCTTATTATTTGGTTACAGAGAGAACTAGGGCCTTCAGGATCGTCTATTCCATGAACAAGAATACATTGCATCATTGGAAAATCCTGCCTAATCAGATTACTTGATTGTCCTGATTTTGTGTGCTCCACTATAATAGCTCCAAGCTAGTTGGACAGCACTTCTTCCATGAAAATAAGGACTCTTCCTCTTAGCTTGCGGATACATCTGCAGTCCAACATGAGACGGCCTGGAGTGTTCTAATAGGTCGCAGGAACTTCTCATGTCACCTTCGAGATCAACTTGTACTAATGCTAATGGTTGGGGACGTCCTGTTCAATAGGCAGCTAGGTCTATTTTCAGGGGAGGGACAATTCTAGTGAACAGGAATGCTAGCTTATTCGATGTGCAAATGAAAAGGAAACAGGGTAGTGAGTACATTATAAAAGTTGTATATGCCGTGCTATGTGTTAATAATTTTATGGCTATGCGACACACACCTTCTAAGTTTGCATCAGTGAATACCATAGATCTTGTATAGTCATAACTTTAGCTGGTTTTCATGTAACGACTATACAAAAATAGCACCGTGAAAAAAGAGGGTTAGCAGTAAACATAATTGAAAAGTGTGTATTTTATACTTAATGGCGGCGGACTTCAATAGTGTTGGACATGGTCAGGAACGCCCTAGGAGCCGCTTACCGTCTTCTTCGTCCCAGCCACACCGTGCACGCCGTCTTCTCCATTCCGAGCTTGGGCGAAAGAGAACCTAGCCAGGAGACCTCATGCGGCAGGTGGAAGTGGATTCATGATATGTCCGTGAGGCAGGAAAGGAGGAGTGTGCTAAGGGAAGAGGCAGTTGTGTGAGAAGAAGTGAGGTGAGATCAGAGTGTTATATATTTGTCAAGGGGCTCTCTATGAGAAATTTACTGTTGAAAAATGTGAGTTCCTGCCGTGGACATTTCATTAAGGGGGGCACTCATAGACCATTCATTAATGCGAGGTCTGAGTCTTACTTGGGACATTTATTAAAAGGGTGCTTGGGGGGTTTGCCGGGCCATTCATAAATTGGGGGGCTCTGTCTTTGTGTGCCATTTATGTAAAGTGAGGGCTCTGTAGTTGCGGAATTTCTTTAAAGGGGGCTTTGCAGTTTGTCCATTTCATCTACAGGGGGTCTAGCTGATCTGGGCATTTTAATTATTAATGAGAGAATGCATAGTGTGCCATATCGCATTAAAGGGGCTCTGTTGTGCGACATTTCTGTAAAGGGGGAACTCGTGGGTTATCGCTTCGTTATCACTGTAAGGAGGGTGGTTCTTGCTTGTGGCGTATTCTCACGAAGGGGAGCATTCAGGGCGCCGGCACCCATCGTGGCCGTGGTAGTGTCGCGGAGCAGAGGAGAGAGGCCTTGGTGTGTGTGCTGCGAGGCGGGGTGCGGTCCTACGTCAGTTGAACAGCTACAAGGCCATGGGGACACTGTATGCAGACACTGATTTTTAATATAATGTTAAGAAAAGACCGTTTTGTTTTCTACCAGACACATGTTATACTTGGCATTTACAGACTCAAACTAGAGATAGCTTTCAGGCTTACGACCGCCGATAAAAATACATAACTGAAAACTATATTTATACTGAAAAACAGATAAAAGCTGTACAGGTAAACCAATATAATTAGAAGAATATTGTGTGCTGTTAAATAATGTGGATAATACAGTGAATTTAAGAATTATTCTAGTGTGTGAATGTGCACAGTATACCATAGATGACAGCAATCTCTTGTATGTTGTGAAAAATAAATAGGTGAGTTCTCACAATGCTAGTTCTATTCTGTGAAAAAGCATGTTATGAAGCAGGAGGACCTGAATGGATATGTTGAGTTTAGAATTGTAATTTATACCTCTAGAAGTATACATTGAGTGAACCTACTTGTATACACCATCATAAAGAGAAAGTCTCTTAATACCTTTAAAACTATATAACAATTTGCTTGTGATCACTGTTACAAATATAATAGTTACAAATAATAAAGATGTTAACCTGGTGGTATATTTGGATAGATGAAAATTAAATTTGAATTATTGGTTGTGCTGTAGGGGTTCAGTCATAGGTCTGACCTTTGAGAGAAGTGAGAACATGAGGGCATCGAGATATCTTAGTGGTAGATTAAGTAGAGAGAGCAATAATCCGCCAATGTGACTTGCCGATTCTTGTGGACCTAGGCCATCAAACCAAGTTTTGGGTGTGAATCAACATTGTATCTACAGTTAGATCTTATCGTACATAAAAAAGGGCAATTGCAGGTTGCTAGTTTTATTTTGTACTTTACATAGTAGAGAACTGTCACTTGTTGACTTTGGAAACACAATACGTCACTTAGACAACTATAGTGTTTCAAAGATAAAGATATGACAGATGGTTCAGTTAGTGTTTCACTTCTCTTTTCTATGCTCATATGTAATGTCAGAGTTGAGTAGGTTCGGAGTAATTCAAACTGTATAAGTAAAAAGTGTATCGGATGTACAGTAGCAATAAAACATTTTGTATATAGTATAAAGTAATGGCTTATTGGTGTTCTCTGCCATCATATATGGACTAATAGTGGGTTTCATAATCCTGAGAATCAAGGGGAAATAGCATTACTCACCCTGACTATGGGGACTCCTTAAACCTATTTGTGTAGGCAGGAAACTGCAGCTGGCCCCATTCTCATGGGCCATGCCCCTAGTTCTTGCACAGTAAGTGCTCAGGACCACACAGTGAGGTTGACATATTGCTACACTAGCAGTTCTGGGGAAAAGTACCTATTAAAATGGTTTCCCAGATAAAGATTATTAATAGCTTAAAATCTCACCAGTGCTGGGATGTCTTTCACAGTGTACGGCTACATGCACACAAACTTCGGGGGGGAATTTGTCAGGTTTTGTATGACAGTTTACTCGCGTACAAGCCCTGACGGGCCAATACCACAAATTCGCCTATTTTCCCCTTTAACAGCCATCCTGGCATTCACCTACATTCATTGAGCTGTTGTTAAGTGTGAATTATGTCATTAAAAATTCAGCATAAACATTACAACGTAATCCCCGCAAGATGTACAGTACAATAGAAATACCTGGTATAGTGAGGGGATTTTGTATGTTCTTTACTTATCTCTCCAGATTCAATGGGAAACATTTCCTTAAGTGCTTTCTAGAAATGATAACAAATTACAATAATAAATGTCATAAACACGTGGTGGTTAGAAGTGATTTATGGGACACAGATTCTTGCAGAGTGATTTGTATGTATGTGTGTCTAACTCTTGCTGATAGACAGAACATAGTCTCTGCAAGCTGCAGTTCTTATGCTGTCGGTGTGAAGACACTTTAAAGGGAACCTGTCACCAGGAGACCCATTTTTAGCACTCCCCAGTCCCACAGAGCATCATAGATACACTGCCAAAGTTTTTGGTATTAAAAATTGGTTTTACAGAAAAAACAGATATGTTATATTGTACTTTCATTAGCATGTGCTGTGTGACTAGGCAGTTGCCAAATGGGAGGGTCTGGAAGGAGCAGTTCCCCCAACCCTTGGGGAACAGCTTCTCCAGTGACCTTTTCAAATATATGAAAACACCCTCAACTGGGCTTACGACCCCCTGATCCTCTACAGCCAGTCCCGAGTGTGGGGTGGTATTCATATATTTGAAAAGGTCACAGTGTTTCCCAAGGGGGGGGGGGGAATGCTCCTTTCCAGCTCCTCCCAAAAGGCAACTGCCAAGTCACACAGCAGATGCTAATGAAGGGTACAATATAAACATATCCTTTTTCTGTAAACCTATTTTTTTATACAAAAACACTTTGGGAGTGTATGTACTGTACTATGCTCGTGGGGACTGGGGGGGAGTGCTAAAAATGGGTCTCCTGGTGACAGGTTCCCTTTAATAACAATAAGTGGAAGCATCCTCATCTGTGCAGAGGACTTATATGGTCATGGATTTGCTGGGGTTGAAGGTATTGGGAAATTGGTAAAGTGTTGTTTACTCCCAGTAAGGGAGATGGGCACCACGGGACTTTGCCCAGGATATAGGAAGGAGCCTAAAGCACTGCACAAGGATTAAAACTGCAGGTTTGATATTTCCTGCTTATTGCACATTTTTGTTAGTCAAACTGTAGATTTAAATCTTATATACATCGGATAGAGATACATAAATGACAGTGGAATCAAACAGAGTGGTGAATCCAGTGTCTCCACTCAATGCAGTATTGTGAACAATTAAAGTTCTCAGATAAATATTATAAAATTATTATCTATATATTGAACCATATGTGTACTAGATTACTATTTTAAAACACAATGCACTGTTAATTATGGTGCTTATGCTAGTTGTCGTTTCGTACAACCAGCATACGGGCGCCATGCAAGGCCTTATACGGTACAGGTTAATGTATAAAGCAATTCACATAGATGAAGGAAGATAGCATTGTTTTTTAGAAATAATTCCATCTTCAATCTTCATTAGATTAAAATACCCATGAATGTTCAGTGTAATACCACAGTATATCTGTTTCAAGTGTTGCGCATACTTCATCGTGGTACTACACAATGGAATAGTATCTGTAATTTTATACAGATACAAAGAAATACAGATGGAATGATTTTTCAAGCAAATGCTGGTTTCCTTCATATATGTGAATTGCACTTATGCCTTTCCCACTGTTGGGGTGCAGGAGTTGAGATCACGCGAGAGGATCGTGGATTCCCCCTCTAGCATGATGTTAATGTCGCTCTACCGTTGTTTTTTGTTTCCCCGCCTGGGAGTAGGGAGGTGTGGCAGGGCTTTGCATAATCAGCAGCCTGGCAAGGCAGTACATCTTAGCTCGGTCTTGCATAACTCGGTGCTTTATAATTATACTTCTTGGTCTGATTGTAGATCCTCGTTGTGTTCAAGATAAGCATATCGAGACAAGTCCAATGGGATCAAGATGAATAGGATGTAGGATGGTATTTGTAATCCATTTTTTTGTTTTTTTTTTTTTGTTTTTATTCTTCTTAGTAGTTGATTATCCGTTAGCTTGGTGAAACTTCATAATGGCAGTACCTGGAGCACATCTGTAGTTTTAGGTATAGACAGGTCTTCTACAATAGTATCTTAGAGTATAAGACGTCAGCTCTGGATTTCTAGTATTATGCCACGGAGTAAGCCAGCAAAGAATGTTAGTTACGATGCCTATCAATATTCTTGGGCTTCCCGCAGTAATATATTGGCTATGGTACAGGTAGGTAAGACTATAATAAAAGCTTACATAGTAGCGTCGAATTGAAGGGCGTATGGTAGGACCAACTACTGATAGTACTACTGTCATATAGGCAGTAGGCGTCTATTGAGAGTGATCCTATAATCCTAATTAATCCAGTGACCGGCTCTTGGATATGTGATATCCGCTGAGAAGTTAGAAATGGTGTAACATTGACCTAGGGCCATACTGTCTGTTAAACCCTCTAAAGAATAAGGGTTTTTGTCATTAAAGTATGTCCAGGCATGTCTGATATAATGATTATGAGCCAGCCTCATGCTGTGAATGGAAAGTACTTCAATCTTATGAATTATGGACAGAGGTCTATGTCAGACACAGGCGTGGCTGAAAGTGTGCGTTAAGGGTGAGCAGTCTAAGTGCTCAACCTACCCTAGACAGTGTGACTCATCGTGTAAAGCCCCGACCTAAGTCTTCTCTCTTGCACCAATACCTGCCCTGCGCTGCCGTGGCCACTCTTATGCCTCCTGCCACTCTTGTTTCAAATCTTGGACATGTGCGGGTGTTGCACTTATTGGGGCAGATTATCAAAAAAATAAAACCCCTCAGTAAAAAATTATTAGATAATTCATGTGTCTGAACATGCGTCAGAAGATTTCTGACAGTGCACATGGAACCCCAAGTCACTAGCTCAGCTTTCATTTATACCACGTCGCTCATGAATATTTTAAAGGGGAGCTGTGATTGGTTGCCATGGGCAACTAGAAATATTCTGACTTTCAGACAGCTTGATAAATCTGCCCCATTATCTCCTCTCCAGCCCTGCACATATGTGGGAGGGAGTAACGTGCCCTGCTTATGTGCTGCCGAAGAAGGTACGCGGCGCCAGAGCGGGGGAGGCCCGGGAGGCAGGGCAGGTATTAGCTCAAGGGAGAGCCGTAGGTGGGGTTTTTATTACGCAGAGGCCTGGAGGGTGGGTGAGCGCTTGACTGCTCTACCCCAAACCCCATCCGCATCTTCAAAGGGACTAAGGGAACATGTCTGGCAACTTGTGTCTTCGTGTGCAAAATAAGGTTGAAGGTTGGGTCCAGCTTGCTTATGAGCTCTCTCACAACTGCTACTGTTGGACCCCTTTATTTATGCCACTGTAAATTAACTTTTTATTGGACCTTTGTAACTGTTTTTTTTATTTCATTATCCTCAGCTTTGTAATGTTCAACATGTATGGTCATGCCAGCAACAATTATGGTTACTGAATATACTAATATAACCATAAAACGGGAATACAATGTTGTATCTCTTATATATATGACCTCCAGAAATATATGCTTTCCATAGGCATTACAGCTGTGCTTTTGTTCGCTAAACCAGTCTGAAGAACACCAAGTAATTTTGACCTACATTCTGTGCACTGAGCAAATTTTTGTTACGTGTTCTATCAGTCCACAAGATAAATACTACATACTGTGTTACGAAGAAAATCCATTATAACTAAAAAGCAGAACATATGCTGTTCTGCATTTAACACTCAGTTTAATAAGGGAACTGATAAACCAATTATAAATCAGAATAAATACATTGGACTCATCACCATCTGTTATGTGATTGAAAAACCGGAAGCAATTGATTGGGGCCCTGGAGAGAAGGGAGAGGGGAGCCCCACACTGGTGTCCTAAAGTTACAGGAAACAATAGACTCATTTCTCTACCATTGAAAGTAGAGATATGCATTAGGGGTCTACAAAAATCTGTCCTGTCTATACCATTCATAAAAATAAGTGAATTGCACTTACATGGAATTCATAAATTTCTGTATATTTTCTGTACACAAGCTTCTCTGTAAGATCCTGCCATTTAACCATGAACATGTACACCTAGTAAAGCAAAGACAATTATAACTACAGAGCAATACCACAAAAGAGCAGAACATATTAATACTATGATACTATTAATACTATTTTAGTTACTATAAAATTTTATATTACAGTATATATAATTATGGTACATTATACTGTAGACATGTATGGCTTATATAAATTCTTAAAATTGGGCAGTTTTATTAATCTAACTAAATAAAACATTTTATTACCCATTGTGGGGTGGGTGGGTATCAAACAAAACTGTTATTAAAGTATAATTCAGTAGTGAGTATGGCAAAAGGGTCTTAAGTAAGACAGGTACATGGTAATCATGATGTACATATGCGGCCGAGGAGCCCATGCAAAATGCAGTAAACAAGTAAGAAACAATCACAAAGAGAGAGAAAGAACGAAAAGAGATAAGGAGGAGTAGAAAGAAAAGGATGGGAATCCTTTCAGCCTCTGAGGGTGGGTTCGTAAATGGTAACTGGGCCTATGATTAAAGCAAAGAAGCAACACTGCGGGAAGAGTGAGCATAATCTCACCACAGAGACCAGGTTGCCAAAAATGTATCATTCATGTCAGCTTTTCATAGACCATATACCAGTTAAACCTGAGAGATAAGGCCATTTTTTTAGCATACACTTCAGCTTGATAACTCTCAAAGAAGATGATGGCCTAGTCACCTATCACCCTATAACAAATTTAATTTAAACGCTTTCCAAGCCAAGCGCTTACACCCAGGATCAGGTAATCACTGATCTATGTTGTTTAATCCAGCACAGGTTCCAGTGAAAGACTTTAGGCTGTTTGTGCAAGTATGCATTAGGCCAGCCAGAGTCTTTTCACAAAAAATAAGCCACATTGGCGTTTGGAAGGTGGAGTGGAAAAAAGTTTTTTTCAAACCAAGTATTTTATTAATCAAGGAAGGTGGGTCATTTTAAAAAACTATAAATTTGTTATCGTTGTATGCATATTACCCAAATAAAATAGTTATGTTTTATTTAGGTTCGAAAATAAACAAAAGTCTGATTAGAAAAAACATCAAATTTGCATTCTTTTTTTAATTATACCTGCACATTAAGGGATACTAAAAGTTCACCAGTCTGAGATATGAACCCCAAAAATTGTGCTATCAATACTACATATTGTCCTGAAAAAACAAGACCCCATACAACTAAAGTGACAGAAAAATATATAAACTTTAGAGTCTTGTAGAAGGAGTTGATTTAAAAAACATGGAAAACATGTGCAGAGAGAAGGGGTTAACCTTATCAGAAACCATTTGATTTCCTCATTAATTACAGAAAGAAACGCATACAGTTGAGTAGTATGACATGTTAGTATGTAAAGTTAATATTCTGCTATAAAAATATTCCAAGGTAAATATAGCAAGCATCAGGTTTGAAGTTTGGCCTCTACTACATAATGCTGGCTGGGTGAAATCTCTTCTCAAATCAAGAAGTTGAACATGCCTAATGTAAGGCTCTGCCATTGTAGAATGCGTTCAGTAGAGTTAAGTTCCTTCACAAGCTTTGCTAGTCACCAGGCTTAACTAAAGTAGAACGACAATGAATACAAAGTTCCTCTATATACAGGAAGGTGGTGAACAACACATAGCCTGCCTCGCTGTCATTGGTTAGAAAAAAGTTATATCATCCCATTACAAAGTACGTAAGTAAGTTCTTGGTAGTAAAATCTGAGAAATACAAAGTAGGATAAAGGGATGTAAAGTTGCACATCCACATTACTAAGACAATTACCTTTCAGAATCACTTCTTCAAAAAAAAAAAAAGACTTGCTTCTTTTTATATTTCTGAATATGCCTTGTTGTGTCTAAATATTACTATAATGGTCATATATATATATATTATATAAATAATTATATTTATTATTTGTTTTAAAATGAACACTAGTGCTTCTACCAGCCTGAATGGAGAAGAATAACAATGCAGCCATGTAATCATACATTTTGAGACAATGGCCCACATTTATCAATAGTGAATGTTCTGAGTGTGGCAGATTTTGAAGACTACACATAGCCCCTCCCCTTAAAAAATATATACATTTTGATGCACACAATTTTATACTTAAATCACAGATATAAAGTTCTACAACACTCATATACACTTTTACACACACATTATAATAAGTATATATAATCTATACATATATACACACAGTGGTCCACATTTTAAGTTGTATTGGCGGCAGTTTTTTTTAATGACTTAGCCCTAAAAGTATGTGCAAACTGCTTGCACATGTATTTATATAATGTCTGCGCAATTGTAGCATCTGCACTGTGTCCAATGAGCCACAAAATTCTGCACATAAATGGACTTTCTGGTATTGATCGAACTGTGTTGGACACTTATGTTAAAAGTATACCAAAAAAAAGTTGTTGAGTTTCAGTAATAAATGTGGTGCACCGGAACGCCCTTTATGTTCAGCATTTTCTGTTGTGTCGGACACAGAGCAGCTGGAACACAATACTGGTGCAGACACTTTAATAATACATGTACAAGATTCTGTAATTTACACTGAAAAAAATGGTCATAAAAAAAAAACTGGTGCAGGCGGCGTTAATAAATCTGGCTCATGTAGAGTACGTACACACATTATATACAAAATTTAATTTAAACGCTTTCCAAGCCAAGCGCTTACACCCAGGATCAGGTAATCACTGATCTATGTTGTTTAATCCAGACCAGGGTCCAGTGAAAGACTTTAGGGCTGTTTGTGCTAAGTATGCATTAGGCCAGGCCAGAGTCTTTTCACAAAAAATAAGCCACATTGGCGTTTAGAAGGTGGAGTGGGAAAAAGTTTTTTTTTCACCCAAAAGTATTTTATTAATGCAAGGAAGGTGGGTCATTTTAAAAAACTATAAATTTGTTATCGTTGTATGCATATTTACCCAAATAAAATAGTTATTGTTTTATTTAGGTTCGAAAATTAAAAAAAAGTCTGATTAGAAAAAACATCAAATTTGCATTCTTTTTTTAATTATACTGCACATTAAGGGATACTAAAAGTTCACCAGTCTGAGATATGAACCCCAAAATTGTGCTATTCAATACTACATATTGTCCTGAAAAAACAAGACCCCATACAACTAAAGTGACAGAAAAATATATAAACTTTAGAGCTTGTAGAAGGAGTTGATTTAAAAAACATGGAAAACATGTGCAGAGAGAAGGGGTTAACCTTATCAGAAACCATTTTGATTTCCTCATTAATTACAGAAAGAAACGCATACAAGTTGAGTAGTACATGAATTTAGTATGTAAAGTTACATTCTGCTATAAAAATATTCCAAGTAAGAAATATAGCAAGCATCAGGTTTGAAGTTTGGCCTCTACTTACATAATGCTGGCTGGGTGAAAATCTCTTCTCAAATCCAAGAAGTTGAACATGCCTAATGTAAGGCTCTGCCATTGTAGAATGCGTTCAGTAGAGTTAAGTTCCTTCACAGCTTTGCTAGTCACAGGCTTAACTAAAGTAGAAGACAATGAATACAAAGTTCCTCTATATACAGGAAGGTGGTGACAACACATAGCCTGCATCAGCTGTCATTGGTTAGAAAAAAAGTTATATCATCCCATTACAAAGTACCGTAAGTAAGTTCTTGGTAGTAAAAATCTGAGAAATATTCAAAGTAGGATCAAAGGGATGTAAAGTTGCACATCCACATTACTAAGACAATTACCTTTCAGAATCACTTCTTCAAAAAAAAAAAAAAAAGACTTGCTTCTTTTTATATTTCTGAATAATGCCTTGTTGTGTCTAAATATTACTATAATGGCATATATATATATATTTATTTTGTTTTACAAATGAACACTAGTGCTTCTACCAGCCTGAATGGAAAGAATAACTAAATGCCAGCCATGTAATCATACATTTTGAGACAATGGCCCACATTTATCAATAGTGATAATGTGCTGAGTGGGCCAGATTATTGAAGACTGACACATAGCCCCTCCCCTTAAAAAATATATACATTTTTGCACACACATTTATATACTTAAATGCACAGATATAAAGTTCTACACTCATATACACTTTTACACACATATATACATAAAGTATATATAATCTCATACAGTATATACACACAGTGGTCCACATTTATTAAAGTATTTGCGGCAGTTTTTTTAATGACTTAGCCCTGAAAAGTATGTGCAAACTGCTTGCACATGTATTTATATAATGTCTGCGCAATTGTATCATGCCTGCACTGTGTCCAATGAGCCACAAAATTCTGCACATAAATGGACTTTCTGGTATTGATTCGAACTGTGTTGGACACTTTATGTTAAAAGTATACCAAAAAAAAGTTGTTGAGTTTCAGTAATAAATGTGGTGCACCGGAACGCCCCTTTATGTTCAGAATTTTCTGTTGTGTCGGACACAGAGCAGCTGGAACACAATACTGGTGCAGACACTTTATAAATACATGTACAAGTTCTGTAATTTACACTGAAAAAAATGTCATAAAAAAAAACTGGTGCAGGCGCGTTAATAAATCTGGCTCACTGTATAGTACGTACACACATTATATACATAAATACATCATGTACTTAGACATACCACATACCACACCATATACACTCATAGGGACACATTGATCATAGGCTGGCGCTAAATGTGTCAGTGTATGATGCTGTCCCTGCCCCCTAGGCAGTCACCTGATCTAGGAGGAGGCTAATGCGCTGCCAGGTCTAGCCAGATGTAGAATTGAGCAATAGCCTGCTATGGCAATGCTCAGATGCAGCAGGGAAGGGATACCCGACGCTGGCCCATTGCACGATGCGCAACTACACCTCCCTGTCCAACTGGCGCACGGGGGGAGACTTGGGGGGAGAAGTCGCAATTTCCGGCCTCTGTACCGGGAATTATGACTAAATCAATGCTTGTACACCTGTTTCCAGGAGCACAAGCTGTGATAAATGTGCCCCATACTGTGTATGCAGGACAAGTATACTTCCAGTATATACAAACACACAAAGCAAATACACATACGGTACATACAGTATAGACGGCATATACACACAGATACAACAGTTGCACACATGCACATCATAAGCACACATACAGATTAGAGAGGGAGGTGTGAGGGGGGCAGGGTTACCACAGATTGGCTGGACAGGTGGCCACAGATGAGATGGAGGCGGGTGCCTATTGCTAAGCCGGGGCCCTTAACCGTTCATGTCAGCAGGGAGGGATTGCCCCGGGAGAACATCATGCATACATTTTGGTTCGACCGTTCATCCTGGGCCCCTGTGGCTGTTGTTATGGCACTGGTAGCAGTGTTACACTGCTAGCTTTATCTAAAACCTCCAATAACTCTAGTGCCTCGGACCGCCCTCTCATAAATACACCAGACCACTTACAGCACGGTCTGGTGTTTCTATTAGTAACACCAGACCACTAGCTGCTTACTTTAGTAAGTAATGCTTTACAGTGATTTATGTTACCACCCTACTTTTACTAACAATTGTAATGCAAGGAATAATAATACAGTGGTACAAGCCATACCATAAATACCACCATTATTATCACATAAGAACTGAATAATAATACCACCATACTTCTGTGTAATACTGGCAAACCATGACCACTTTCATAAATTACTGCATAAAATTACCATACTGCTTCTTTATCACAGGCCATATAACTACTATGATTATCACACACACACAAAATAAATAATACCAACAAACTAATACTGAATTTTACCACCAAACTATAATTACTGTACTACCATTACCACTGCACGGTGACTGCATAATATTACCACGCTGCTTATTTTTAGTCTCGCCATACAATAACCACTACCATTACCACCAAATAATGCTGGAACAATACCACCATACTGATAATGAAATATACTGCAAAGTGATAGAGAAGAAAGTGATTTTTTTTTATTTTAGCATTAGGCCACAAAATTATAATATGTGAAAAAGGGTAAGCATTTTGGTATGCATAATTCTGAGTTGGAACAAGCATAGCTCTTGCTAAAGCAGCAGGTACCAAACTAAGTAACTGGGGGAAAGTTTTGGCAAAAGAAAACATTGAGAACCCTATGGTCTTGTTGGCTGAGCTCTACAAAACTTTTGTGCAGAAGGCAAAAACATCTAGGTCAATCATCACTCAGTCATATGGAAAACTTGAAAACTTGATTTTTTTTCATTTAACATAATGCTGCCAAAAATTGTGATAAAGTTGACATGTCAGAAGACTTCCAATGATTTTATGGGTTTTTTTCAAAACCAGATTGGCCAAAGGCAAATTAGTTTTTTTATTCACAATCAAAAGCTAGGCTATGTCCTGCTTCTTCCTGTTTTTCACTAGAGACTGTGCTTTTAGCAATTGAAATGAAAGAATATAATATCTAGCTCATATCAAGGTAGAAAACATGCCATGTGCTGTAGATCTCCCCTCGGACTGAATGGAGCAATGCAAAAACCAGAAGACATGATGATCAAGCACCAGACATTATGTGCTCAATAAAAACTTGTAGTCATACTTCATTGGGAGATTCTGTCAATCCATGAAAATAATTGCAGGCACAGTACAGATTATCTAACCAACTAATTCCGAATGCAGCATGCCTTGTTATTCATGGATAGCCATGCCTATTAAACATGCTAGTAAACGTATCAAAGAATAACTGCAAAGTTTTGTTTTCCACAAATCAATAGCTCTTGGGATGTAAAACAACTTTGCCTATTATCTTTGTTACCTATATATGGCAGTTTCTTTGCTATATACTCCTCAGATTACCTCAGTGCTGCAATGGCTGCTTCCTCTGCCTGTGTTTATAAGACCTAGAGTCCTTACCTTTGTTTATAGTTTATCTGACAATTTCATGTGAGGAGAGAGGCTGCTGTTCCTTGCTCACAGAGGAGGAGGTCATGTTACAGAACTCTTTCTGTGTATGAAGCACAGCTGGATGTGTTCAAGACTGTGGATACAGATGTCTCCTGCACAGAATAATGATGTACAAGATCTCATCTGTTCCCCATCAGTTCCTCCATTGCAGTCTGATTCTCTGTCTCTCTCTGCTCCTCATGCTGCTCCCTTTGTACACTGTGCAAATAAGCTATTAACCCTTAGTGCTCACACAGCAGAGGCTATAGACATCATGTAACTGGTTTACTTAGGATTTCTTTAGCTTATTGCATGTTCCATGCTCCTCCATGTGATAGAAGTTGCCATGCTAGTCACCCTGTACATCGTTTATGTGGACTACACAGGGTTCAGTTGATTTACTTGTGGGAAACTAAATGTATTTACTGCTAAATTACTTTGACAGAGAACGCAAAGCATTATGGGATCTGTGGGCAAGCTACACGTCTGGTAGGAAAGATTTTTGTCAAACACTTTCAGAACAGAACATGACAGAACTTTGGAAAGAAAAAGGTGAGCAGCACAAAGTAGGCATTGCTCTATTTGTTTTTAAATCACATAATAATTTGGTAAAATCATAACTTTACAGTTACGCTTTAATATTTCTTAACATAAAAAATGTCCTCCTTTAGAACTTAGTTTGTTAGTTTAAGGATTGTGAAAGTTGTGCAGGGGGGCAGTTTACAAAGCTTTCTGTGTTTACATTTTAAGGTCAAATTATGTAATCTGGGAAAGTTACAATGTCTCAGAATCACAATACAATCAAGGAAATCCCCTTTGACTTGTGATATTCATGAACTTACATTACAGAAGATTGCTACACATTCATTTGTGATATCCTCCTATAAAGTAACTATTAGTAGCTGGCATAGCCATTGTATCATACAGTTTGAAGATACATTTAAAGTGTTAGGATGTAAAAAAATCTCTGAATCCCTCTAAGGCTATTTTTAGATGGCTATATTTGTGTAACCAAATTGTTAATCTTTTTATGTTCTATTCCTGCATAAGCTGTTGCAACATGTTTAAGTAGAAAAAAAGTTTTTACAGCAGATACTACTGGTGACTTAAGTAGAAAAAAAGTTTATACAGCAGATACTACTGGTGAATTATGTTTCCTATTGAGATCCGTCAGGTAATGTTGTGGTTTTCTTCATTTTTACAGAAATGTGCTATCCTAGGATTTGCCAAGACTACTTACAAAGCTTCAAATGGCAGCGTGAAAACACTTCTGCTATCCAAGCACCCATTTAGTTTGTAATTTACAATTTTTAAAACTTCTATATAAAGATATAGAGACTATTAAAATAAAAAATAATGGGCCCATTTTGTTCTTGTACCACTTTTTTGGCCCATTTTCCATATCTTTGTGGCCCAATATGCATTATTTATACCCTGATTTGCAACTTTTTCGTTGTTTTGCACCCAGTGTGCATTTTTCATTTTCTTTACCATTCTTTGGCTGAGTTAAAATAAAAAAGTCAAAATATTTTTATAATAAAAATAAATAAAATAAAAGTCCCCTAATCACCCCAGTTACATATATAAATTGAATAAATATATAAAACACAAATAAACATACATATTTGATTCACAGCATCCGTATTGATCTGTGCAATAATTCTAAAGCAATATTAAACCTGCACGGTGAACGGCGTAAAGAAAAATCACGACTATCTTCCTGTTATATATCATTTTTCATCATATACCCCAAAGAATTTTCTAAAAAGCGATCAAAAAATATTACGTGTCCCAAAATGGTACCACTGAAAAGAACAACCCTTTTCGCAAAAATATAACACAAGCCCTAAATCAGCCCTGTTAAACAAAAATTAGAGGTTATGCCTCAAAGTTGTTGATACTAAAACAAATGCGATTTTCTGCAATATAGATTTTGCTTAGTAAAATTGAGCAAAGATAAGAAAAACTATAAATGAAGTATCACTGTAATCCTAGTGAACCAGAGATAAAATATTATTTTTATGTTATGTTGAGTGGACGAAAAAAAGACCTAAAAACCCTAAACAAAAACTATATGATTTTCTTTGTGTCCACCTTGAAATAGTTAATAAAATTTCATGAATAAGCGAAGGACACCCAAAAACTAATTCACTATATAGTGCGGGACGTGTATCTTTATTTCTCCTAGTCAAATTGTCTAATTTTATCAACTTTTGTCATTTTTGCATTTTTCACTGTGACTTTTTTTGTCGTTTTCTAGTACGCCTTGGTCTGCACCTTGTGCAGTGTGCCTTATGTATCTTTATTTTTATCAGTGCAACTTTTCACTCATGTATCACTTTTTAGGAGCAAATCTGCATCTGTTCCAGGGCAGGAGCAAAGTAAGGATTTTTTTCATGGGCCCTGTTTTAACCTGTAAATTGGAATTATTTCACATGCTTAAATGTTTTAAATTTTGCATAGTTTCCTGTTATCCCACAAATAGTAAGCCCTCATATGTTTGCATTCGGAAAAAAAAATGATATGCCTATACAATGTGATAATGCAAAACTGCTCTGAATGGGGTTGTTTTCATTCCATGCCCAGCCATGTGCTGATACACCAGTTCACCACCATATGGGGGCTATCGGTACACTCGGGACAAATGAGAAATCATTTCATTCTTTGTGAAAGTGTAATTTTTGGCCTAAATGAATTAAATTTGCAAAACATTATAAAATTTGTAAATCACACGTCTATATTTTAACCCCTGTGAAATACTTTAAGGGTTAACAGACTTTGTAAGAGATGTTGTATGTTAAGGGGTGTAGTTTCTATAGTGAGTCTTCACGAAAATAAGAAAAATCGCACCTAAATTTCTAAGCCTAACACCATTATAGAAAAATAAGAAGACACCTAAAAAAACATGGGCCAGATGTATCACTTTTTTGCGCTTAAGTGTAGTAGTTGCGGCTTAATTCTGGCACATTGTTGCACCAGAATTATCACAAGATACAACCATCTTTGATGAGTTGAGTTCCTGCCTCTTATAAATCATTTTACTTTAGGAACAATTTAGGTGCAGTTTAGGCGCAATGTTAGATTCGGGCACTTATATGTGATAGTCCAGCAAACTCTTCTTTGCTCCACTCCCACACCCCAGCATGAGAATGACCCTCACAGCAGAGCCCAGGAGTGTGACAAACTGCACACAGTGATCTCCTCAGCAGGGGCTTCTCCTGGAGGGGATCCCCCACTGCTGATCTTATGCTGCCCCCTGTAATTCTGGTCAGTATCCTCCTTCAGACACCAGTGTGGTCATCCTGCTACACGGCACACTTCTCTGTACGATCTGCAAAATCCTACAAGCTTCTCTTCTCTCCTGCTCTGAGCTGCTGCTTTTTCAGAATGTTTTGTAAATAGAAGGTCATGAACTGTAAACAACGGCTGCAGGTATAGTCTGTACTATTGTCTGGCTGAGCTCTGCTGCTGGGAATAAGCTGTTCTGCACAAGAGCTCAGTGTTGTTTTCCAGTTTACGGCACCTTCGGGCTGGAGTGTTTTTGCACGCAGCAAAACATCTGTATTGGTAGGATAAATAAGGGAAACATGGTAATTTTTGCTGCGCGGATAGCTTGGTGTTTAGTCGCAAAACTGACGAAAAAACAGTGCGACAATATGAACAGGCGCAAAACAACAGAAATGTTAGTTATCGAGCTTGAAAGCAGAAACATTTTTCCAAATTATAATTTTTTCAGAATGAAACACAAAACTTATCACTTAAATTGTTCAATTAAAATGAAGTACAATATGTCACAAGAAAACAATCTCAAAATCACCTGGATATGTTAAAGCATTCCATAGTTATAACCAATTATAGTGACACAGCAGATTCTAAAAGTTGAGACAGGTCATTAAGCTGAAACACATACACTGTTTCCATCAGCATACACAAATAAAGGCATGGTAAACAAAGCAAAGTCTTGGAACAAAGACATTATAAAACATAGAAAAGCTAAATTATGTCACAGGACTGCAGATATAATGGTGTAATAGTAGTGGTATATTATACAAGCAAAGTCGGGAATGAATGAAGTCGGTGCATTCCAGAGAATAGGTGCAACTCGGGAGAAGTCCTATAGATGTGAGTGTTAGGTTCAAATTAAGGAGGAAAGTAGATCACAAATAGGAGCAAATAGCATGGGCTGGTCGATAGACTGAGATGATGGCAGAGAGGTGCTGCATTGGATGAGTGCAATTAATTTAAAATGAATACAGAAGGTGCTGGGAAGCCCGTCCTAATGAGCATCTATGAGAGAACTATGAGAGTTTGCAAATCCGCCAATTTGTGATTCAACATGGTGGACTCTGACCCCTATAGCTTGCAACTTGACTTTGAGAGGATGGAGGAGTATAGCTATGTCATCATTGAAGGACGGGCACATTGCATCTAGCATATCCTTATGGAGGCATCAGTGGCTACCCAGTCAGTTGGGAATGAGATAAAGGTATCCTGTTGGTCACGTGCACAACCTGAAAATGAGAATGAAAATGTCAGCTGGTCCCACAAAAAAAAAAATCCTTACTAAGTGTAAGAAAATGGCAATACAGCAATTTTTTCCCAAAAGTTTATACATTTTTAAGGTAATAAAATAAAACAATATAAATGTTCTATCTGCATGAATAAAGGGCATGTGTCATCTGAATCTCACCATGAAATTGATTTGATCACGTATGTAGGTCCCTTACAAAGTACAGACTATTACCGTAAATACTTGAGTATAAGCCAATATTTTCAGCAAAATTTTTGTGGTGAAAAATTCCCACTTGGCTTATAATAGGAATATAAAAAATAAAGTTAGTACTCACCATCCATGGCTCAACCCCGCCATCCTCACAACCCCGCCGTCCTTGTCCCCACAGCACCTCTTCAGGTTACTGGCCGCGCCGGCAGAAGCACATCTATGCAATCTGACAGCACAGAAACTGTGATCCAGCAGTGTTGCTGCCTGCTGACATCATAGTTTGTGTGCTGGCAGATCGCATAGATGTGCATCAGGGAACCCGAAGAAGTGCTGCAGGTTGAGGAGGATGCTGGGGATCAGTGCCAGAGGGTGAATATTAACTTTATATTTTTAAGGGGGCTCTATGCTGGACATTTTATTAATGGTGGCAATATATTATTGAAGGCACTCTGCTGGGCCTTTTATCATTGGGGCACTCTGCAGGACATAATATTAAAGGTGGCACTCTAATGGACAATTTATTAATCGGGGCACTCTACTGGACATTATGTTAAGCCTTTTCTAAGTATTGATTTCCAGCTATGAATCACTTGAACTTTGGGCAATTTTTTTTTAGCCCCCTTAAAAATAGTAATACGTAACTTGTAATATGTCATGCTTCAGCTGCAGGTGTTTGGAGAAGGCATATTGCAGCAAATACTCACTGGTCACATTCGACATGAAAAAAAACGACAGCACGTGGGCGCCACCTTATTGGCTTAGATCGGTGCTCCCCATGACTTCATCAGGGAGTGGCATTACGATGCTATGACAACCTCGGATCACACAAAGACCCGAGCATGTCTTATTTTAACACCCCATAATGGAAATTAGAGCCCAAAGTTGAAAATACCACTTTTTATCACATTTTGCAAAAATAAGAAATTCAATTAAAAGTGATCAGAAAGCTGTACAGTCCCCAAAGTGGTTGCATTGCAAACGTCATCCAAAATCGCAAAAAAAATTACACCAAGTATTAAAAAGTTATTGGTGCCAGAACATGGCAAAATGAAGAATTTATTTTTTGTACAGGGGGTTTTAATTTTTCTACACATGAAAACATTATAAAACTTATATAAATTTGTTATCCCTGTGATAACACCGACCCAAAGAACAAAATAGACATATCATTTGGGGCACACAGTGAAAGCTGTCAAATCCAAGCCCACAAGAAAATGGCACAAATGCATTTTTTCACCAATTTCACTGCATTTGGATTTTTATTTCCTGCTTCCCAGGAAACGGCATAGAATATAAAATACCTTAACTATGAAGTGCAATTTGTTACACAAAAAAACTTTTTTTTAATTAGTTCACTGTGTTTATTATGTATCTATATAAATATACTCTAAATATAAAGCACCAGCATTACAGCTGCCCATAAAATATCATAGATTGAGTATGAGACTCCAGCTAATGGTTTTACCTTTAGTTCTGAACCCATCTGTTTCTGAAGACTTCCTCTTTACATGTTTAGAAACAAGAAGTACATGTCCATCATTGACTAATGCGTTTCCTCATATGATTTGCTCAACAGGCATATCATAATAATATGTGATCATAACTAGAGCTTGGAAGGGCAAACAGCACGTAGGCCCATAACTGCAGACCGCACATATCCTTTCTAAAATTCTTCAAATTTCTAACACAGAAAGAGTTTTCCATAATTCAGAATTGGAGTTTCTATAAGAAAAACATAATATAGTGTTATAGTGCTATATAACATAATAGCTTTTTAAAAGTTTTTCCAATAAAACCTAGGAAGCTAAAAACGAGTACAGTATTTTTCGGACTATAAGGCGCACCTGAGTATAAGGCGCACCATCAATAAATGCCTGTTAAAATGTCTAGGTTCATATATAAGGCGCACTGGACTATAAGGCGCACCTGATTATAAGGATGAATGACCAGCAGGTGGCAGACCTGTGCACAGTTCAAGGCAGATGTTGTCTGTAAGTAAGGTTCATATGTAAGGCGCACTGAACTATAAGATGCACCTTTGATTTCTGAGAAAATCAAAGGATTTTTTGTGTGCCTTATAGTCCGAAAAATACGGTAGTGTCTTCCTGAACCATGCGGACAACCAGTGTACACTGTAGTAAATTACTAATATGGGGGAAAAAATTAAGCAAAAAAAAAAAAAAAGGAAAAATTACATACACTATTTTCCAATTTAAAAATATGTTATTGTGTCATAAATCCCAATAAATATAAAAAAAGGAAAAAAGAGTGCTAATGCTCACTCACAAAGTTGAATATCGACTATGACACGGTGCTGGACATAAAGCTGGAGGGAAACCACTTGTTCTGGATGCAAGGTAGATATGTAGAGAAGAAGAAGGAAAAAAAATATCTACTTAGTCCAGACTGGTAAAGGGTAAAAAAGTTTAGCAAAAGTTTATATAGTCCAGTGATACATAAAAGAAAAGCAAAAAAAAAATCACTTAAAAATGATATTAGGGAGCAGCTGTACAGGAGCACAAAGGTGGGGGCCAAGAATCTGCAGCACAGACAAGTCACATGTTTTTTTTTAATGTATCCAAACCAAAGCCCAACCCCTGGGACTACATAGAGGATTCTGTCAGGTTGCAAGGTAAGTTATAACACACAATTATATTGTAATACAAATGCGTAGAGAAAGACATGTTTGCAATGCAGCTGTAATGGGCTTCTGTAATCGGTCTTTAGTGAAAATTAGGTCCTTGGTGACAGGTTCCATTTCAACGTGTACTACTAATACAAAACATTGCAAGCAGAGGATGGGAAACTATTGTGGGTGGGGAAAGGGATTGGGCACAACATTTGCCAGTCAGTGGCCCCTAAAATTCCTATTTGTGACTCTAATGACATAAATAGTTGAAAACAGTTAGAAAAATATAGAGAAAATGGACAATAAATTGAGTAAGGGAGCACATTATTGATCCAATGAAATTACATTTTAACATACTGTTTTTTTCGCAGATTAATTTCTTTAATCTTATTAGCCTCCACACCCAAATAATTTGTCAAAGTCAGGTTTTCAATTGATCATATGTTAATCTATTGAGATACTGTGACTGGGTTCTTGTCCATGCACCTATTTGCTATAAATACAACTTCAAAATCTAATCACAATACTTGGCAGAGATGTTCATATAGTATTGATTATATATTGGCTATATATTGGTTTTTAGCTGTTTTGATTGAGGAAACTACAAGGTTTCTTGAACAATCAATGCGTTTGCATAGAACTTGAGATTTTCTAAATGTGTTGTACAACATGGCTAATCGCGACAGCTTGGTCTTGAAGTTCCAACTCCCCACTTCCATCTAGTGGTAGATCTAAGGCATGCGGCCTACAAATAAACATGTTTACAGGAAATCTACCATTAAAATCAAGCATGATAAACTATGGACACTTACTCATAGATACAAGCACAGTGACTGTGATAATCTTCGTATCTTTATTTTTCATTAGCTCTTCCTTCTAAAATCAACTTTTAATGTTATGCTAATGAGCAAGAAGGGCTCTGGGGGCATTACCAGGGTCCTCTATAGTCTTGCTTCATAGGCTGTTACACTGTGCAGGACCAAGTGTCCCCTCCCCCTGCTTCCTCAGCCCTTCCCCCCTTTCTCTGCCTGCTGTAATCTCACACAGGGAGAAGGGACAAGTGGCTATACAGTGTAAAGGCTTGGAAAGTCCAGTACAGAAGGGCCCCATTAATGTTTCCCATGGCCCTTCTGTCTTATTAGCAGACATTTAAAAGTTGATTTTAGAAGGAAGGAGGCCATGTATAAAAATACAAGAAGATTACGACAGTCATGTTTCCTGGATCATAATAAGGCTGCATGAGGATAGCTCACGGGGTGCATATTGTGGGTATTAACTCCTTGACTGACAACTTTCAGCGTGGGCGCCACCATCTTCTTGGGTCGTCACTTCCCATGACATCATCAGAGAGCAGCGATCAGTTGCCATGACAGCCTCAGATCTTTGTAAGATCCAAGGCTGTATGACGTTTGCAGACTTTTTCCAATGTGCCAGCGGCCCATTGTAACGAATCCTATGTAAATACATATACTACAATACAGTAGTATTGTAGTATATGGTAGGAATGATCAGACCATCGTGGGTTAAAGTATCCTAGAAGTCTCAAAAATAGTAAAAAATAAAAATAAAAAAAGTTAAAACAAAAATAAATAAAAATAAAGGCCTAAAAATTCAAATCACTCCTTTTGCTGGAACTAATATACCGTAAAACTAAATAAACAGTAAAAATAACAAACATGTTAGGTATTGCCACATGCCCAATTTATCAAAATATAAAAATAGTTATTGCCGGCGTTGAACCCCATAACGAAAATAGCCCCCAAATGTCCGAAACACCACTTTTACCATATTACATCACATAAAAATAAAGTGATCAAAAGGTCGCACAGTGCTTAAAATGGTAGCAATGAAACCGTCATCTCGTCTTGCAAAAAATAGACATTTTACACAGCCCCGTACACTGAAGTTTTCTAGCGTCAGAAGATTGAGAAATGGAAAAAATTTTTTGCATACATTGTTTTCATTTTTGAAAATGTATTAAAAGGTTGGCTGTAGTTGTTGCAGTGCATCTACTAGCAAATTGTGGCAATTGGAGTCAGACTTGCGGACCACTGTGTTTTGCGTTAGTGACGCACATATCCATCGCAAAGACCGAAGTGGGAGGAAATTGATTAGGGCACGGGGTTGGATTTCATTAGGCACAGTCTGGCATTTCTTTTTTATTTTAGGTTTATTTTTTCATAATCAGCGGTCCATCTATTGGCATAGTAGTAGATGTGCGTAATACTGGCTAGAAAATCGCCATAGGAGGAATACAAACGGGCTAAATTAGCCTACAGTCCC
The DNA here is from genome assembly GCA_019512145.1 of Engystomops pustulosus. Lineage (NCBI taxonomy): Eukaryota > Metazoa > Chordata > Amphibia > Anura > Leptodactylidae > Engystomops > Engystomops pustulosus. The sequence goes on along the minus strand of CM033642.1, from coordinate 109,464,160 downwards.
GGTTATATCATATTTATTTCTGGTTGATTGCTGTGGCTGTCGTTGTGCAGTGCATTCTACATAGGCAAAGTGTGAGCAACTGTGGAGTCAGACTTGCGACCACTGTGTTTTTAGCGCTTAGTGACGAATCATATCAATCGCAAAGACCGAAGAGTGGGGAAAAATTTATTAGGGCCCGGGGGTATTTCAATTGGCACAGTTGCCATATTCCTTTTGTCTTTTACGTTTATTTTTTTCATTTAACTCAGCGTCATATCATTCTGGCATGTAGTGTGCTGTAATACTTGCGAGAAAAATAGAAAATAGCTTTTTTGATGCATAGGAGATACAAACGGTTAATACGGCCTACAGTAACGTATATTATATTGTAATTTTGTCGATTGAATATGAATTAAGGTTGGCCGTAGTGTTGCAGTGCATCCTACTAGACAAATTAATTTGTGAGCAATATGGAGGTCAGACTTGCGGACCACTGTGTTTGCGCGTCGTGACGCACATATCACGCAAAGACCGAAGTGGGAAAATTTATTAGGGGCGGGGTGGATTTCAATTAGGACAGTCTCCATTCCTTTGCTGATTAGTTTATTTTTTTCCATAACTCAGCCGTCATCTCATCTGGCAATAGCAGTTGTGCTTCATAACTTGAATATTAAAATAGCCCTCGCAATAGGATAGCATCGGTTTGGTTTAAAACTGAAAAAAAACACAAAAAAACCAAAAAAAACAAAAAAAACGGGAAAAAAAAAAATTCAAGTTATAACTAGCATTTTCAAAAATGTTTAACCCGAGGGCTAGGGTTAGAGACGAGGGCGGGACTTGGGCGTCCCACCTACTGCAGGGTTCGAGGTCCGTGGTCCTGGGCGGGGTGATTGAACACCACCTTGCTTATAGGGAGCAGGTGGAACGCCGCAGAGACTACACTCCCTAGGTTCATGGTCTGAGTTACTGGGGACTCGTGTGGGAAGAGCCCCAAATCCGGTGATGCAGAAGCTAACAGTGTGATGTCGTGGATTGCGCACAATGCTTCGGTCAATTTGGTCCATCCAGTCAGTCTTTTCCCACATCTTCCAACCCATGTCACCAGACGAATCGGCACTCCTCCAGCCCTGTGCACATCAGCCTCCTCCCCCCACCTCTGCCCCCTACGCAGCCAAAATTTGCCAATTTGATACCGCATAGACTCTGTAGGAACCTTGTTTTCTGGACCATTTCCCACAGTCACAAACACTTTGTCGGTTGCTGATATCCAGAATTTCCTGAATGCCACACAGTGTCTCACCCTAGCTCGTCAGTCTGATGGGTGAAGATACCTTGTTGACGTATGCGTAGAAGGTGTGTAAAGAGGTGCGACGATGAGGAGACAACGGTCTGTCAGACATGGGAGAAGTTGTTGTCCGGGCAGGACGTCCGAGTGGGAGACAGACTGGGGATCGGAGGAATGGTGAGGATTGGGACAAGACCAAGCTGGGTTGAGAGGACGGGTGAACACAGTGTTCTGAAGCGGACGGGAGTAGTACCTGACGACAGTAACATCCTGGGAGGAGGCAGTGGGTGGGGCTAGACGGAGAGGCAGGCGCCAGAGATGGTTGCATCACAGCCAAATGTTTGTCACAACTAGTGAAGCTCCGTGGGCGTAGGCTCCTGCGAGCGGAGGCAAGATTTTCAGAAGTCTGGAAGTGGTTCTTTAAGGAAACACCGGATACCGACGGACATGTGGTGTGCCACCATTTGCACAACCAGTGATCAGCAAGTGGTTCCACCACCGATAGCTTAACTTACCACGTATGCGCAAGGCTATAATGCTAAACACCTCCAGCTGGCAACAAGCGCTGTTCACTCCGGCGTCCCTAAACCACTGGCCGTGTCCCCTGCAGCTGATAGCAGCCCCCTGCCCAGGACGCCTGGCCACAAACCCCCATCGTACCATCCCCTCACACGATCCGCCATCAGCAATCCACAGTGTTCAGCCTCTCCGAACCCAGACGCTGGAGCGGAAACGCAATATAGTGGCAACCCACCCGCGTAACGCCCCAAGCCCTTAATGTGCCATCTCCATGAGATTGCTAAGCCGGAGATGCTGCCCCTATAGGCTAGTAGAGGAACACGAGGCCTTTCGCAGCTCATGGCGGCGGCCGCCCCTGTATTCGGTTCCCCCAGCCGGCCACTAATTTTCCCGATGTGTCCGGTCCCAGCCCTGCCACGCAGCACGTGTCGAACAAATCCGTGCCCTGACCAACGCCTGTTGATCTGATCAAGGTCCACTGGACACCCTACGACACGTTGGCCGGTGTCATGCCGGGCAGGGAACTAATTATCGCTGACGGCAACATTGGGTTACTTGGTAGACGGCGGCTGGGACGTAGTGTGACCTGGCTGGTCATATACTGCGCCGACGCTCGCAGGATTTGCGGGGGCCTACACTCGGTCCAGGTGTTGTCAGGCCATCTATTGCTCCCTCTCCCCACCTCCTCACTCCACCTCCTCATCCGAACGACCATCCGTGGGCATGGGCCATCAGTCGGGTAATCTTCAGGCACAGCAGCAGTTGAGCGTCGCAAGCGACAAGCAGGCGGTGCGTGAAACTGCTGAGCTAGCGATTTAAAGGCACCGCCAAGAACTTACTACAGGGCATCACGGCCAGAGCTGATCTGGGCTGGCACCCGGCTGACCTGGAAAGGCCAGGCCATTGTGTTGTGTGTGACATAACGGCCGGACCTATAGTGGCTAGCTACTGCTAATCGGCAGCCTGACACAGTGCCATGCCTGGCTCCTGTGTTAATATCTGATAGTTCAGCGTTTCCTACGAAGCAATCACCCTCCAATTCTGTCTGATTATGCTCACGTAACGTGTGCGCCAGCTCTTGTGCGCATTTCAGGAAGCCAGCACAGATGCGGCCATCTCTTCAGGGCAGTGCAAAAGCGTCCGCCGTCATTACCAAACATGCCCTGCACGTCCACCGAATCTGTTGTGCGGCAGTGCCACACGAGTGTGAATTCAACATGACCTGTTATCAATTTCTACCAGAAGCCGAGCGATTGTAGACTGCCAGATGTCAACTTCCACCGAAACTGGTAGTCGGTCATCAGCTCCTCAAGTCTACAATGAGGAGTGGACGTGGATTCTGATATGGTCAGTGTGGCTGAGTAACCTTGAGGAGTCAACACATGTGTCAGGGAGCGTGCCCATCATCAGCCTCACCATCCCGCTTGCTTGTGCCCTGTCTTGAAAAACCTCTGGTCACATGAAGTGTAAGCTTTGGGCTTCCTCACAGAGACGGGGATGGAAGAAATTCCCGTTGCTTGATAGCCAAAGCACCGTTAGGTCTGTTTTAGTCTCAGCGATATCGGAGTGATGGGGCGGTGGTAGGAGGATAGGAGGGAATGTAGGAAATGTTGGCGAGACACAAAGGGGGGACCATGTTAGTCCTTCACTGTTGAGGTGTTATGGTGCAGAAGAAGAGGACTTGGAGGAGTTGGGAGGAGGAAATGACATCGGCAGTGAGGGGAGCAATTCCTTACGCGTTGGTTATCTCTGGCGCATATGGCAGATTTCATGCTAGGCTGCTATCCGTGACCCTCGCGGTTCAAGAATTATCCATCCAAGCACCGATTTACTGGGGCTGTTCGCCTTCCGGACCCACGGTAACAAAGCAAAATCTTTCCACCTCTCCCTGGAGAGGAAAGGAGTGTGGAGAAGCAATGAATACCAGGCAGGCCCTGTGTGCATCAACTTAAACAGTATTTCCCTTCTTGACAGCGCTAGCGGCAGATGCGTAGTTCTGCGCGACAGTAAGTAGCGAGGGAGAGTGGTGCAGCAGAGCAGCGTCTCAGCAAGGCAAGGGTTACGCTTTACAAGAGGTTTTGCCAGCTTTATGTCACCCCAGGCAATACAACTGCACCTGTCCCCAGTCTCGGCAGAGTGGGCTAATTTTAAGAAAGATGGTGAGGGAGGGCTACGAGCTGACCATACCATCGTCCGATAACTGATCACACGCCTCCCTACATACTGGGTTTCCAAAAGCTGGGAATCGTGCACGAACTGGCGGCTACGCCTTGGAGGTCTTTGCCTGCCCTGCCGCTAGACGTCGTTGTCCGAGCGGGTTTTCAGTTGCAGCTGGTGCCATTATCACCGATAGCCGTACACGCTGTCGACTGACAGCGCTGACAGGTGACGCTTATCACTGAGATGATCGATAAAGCATGACATTTACTCCTAATTCCAATCGCCAGCTATGTTAAGGAAGCCAACTACCCTGTATAATTTTTCCACTCTCTCCTCACCTCCTCATGTTCCCTCCTTCTCCTGCGGCTTGCTACAGTAAAAGCAGAGGAAACTGGCTATTTGTTTGACGGCAGGGCCACCCTGGCTCTAACTATAGTACTTTAGCATTATATTTACTTCTGGAGGGCCAGACACCTGTCCTCTGTTTGGCTAAACACCATTTTTGGGAGTGCAATACAGGCACTCAATACTATTCAATGTTTCTGGAGCGCACCTCCGCTCCTCTGGTTTGAAAAATTTTTTGCACTGCCCACCATTACAGGCACTCAATCTATTCATTTTTCTGGAGGGCCACTACCTGCTCCTTGGTTTGAAAACTTTTTTGGACTGCCACATACAGGCACTAACATGCTATTCATGTTTTACTGGAGGGTCCCCACCTACCTGCTCCCTCGGTTCAAAAGACTTTTTTCGGCTGCCACATACGGGCCTCAATCTATTCAATTTTATTGCTGAGGGCCCCCTTCGCTCCTCTGGTTTAAAAACTTTTGACGTGCCACTACAGGCACTCAATCTATTCATTTTTCGAGGGCACCTACCTGCTCCTTGGTTTAAAAACTTTTGGACTGCACAATACAGCAGCTCAATGCTATTACATTTTTCTGGAGGGCCACCTACCTTCCTCTGGTTTGAAAACTTTTGGTGGAACTGCCACATACAGGCACTCAAATCTATTCCATTTTCTGAGGGCCACCTACTGCTCCTCTGTTTTGAAAATTTTTGTGTACTGCCACAACAGCACTATCCAAATTGAATTGTCTCCATAGTCAAGCCCTCACACTTGTCTCCATGGCATACTCCAAAGTCGCCATATTTAGCTGCGCAGATCCATAAACCTGTACCTTATGGCAAACGAGGTTGTCGGGGCCGAAATTCGGGTTGTTTACATGGTTCCACATTCAAAGTTGTAACTTTGTCGCCACCCTGCTTGTGTTTCCACAAAATAAAATACACTGGCAAATTTTACCAGTTTACGGTATTATTTCAGCACCTTCTTGGCGCATTCTGTTAACATTCCCCTCACCCGCCATATCCAAACTTACTAAGAACGCTACGCTACACTGATCTATACAAAAGGTTTCTTAGATGCTGTTTTGGAGTAGCCTAGAGACAGGGGCTATGGATTGCGAAAGCTCGCCTGGCAGGCGGAGCGGTCAGCTCCATGCCAAAGACCAACTCACATCGAATTTTAACGACAGCCCCTTTAATCTACTACTAGTTTCACGCCGTCCATACATGCCCGCCTTATCAAAGTGACTGTGTCAGGCAGAATTTTGGTTTTTCATGGCTTCCACAACAACTTGTTTAATTTGTCGCCACCACCCTGGCTGCGGTAATCCACAAAATATACTGGCAAATTTTAACCATTTAGCATTATTTCAGCGCTCTTGCGCATACTGTTTACATTCCCTCTCACTCCGCACCGCCATAGTCCCAAAACTTATAAAACGCTATAACACTAACTTGGTGCAGGCTGGGAAGCCAGAGTCGACCCGGGGCTGGTCATATAACTGCGACGCAGAGGTTGCGGGGCTACACCTCGGTCGCAGGTCTCAAAGGCCTACTATACCTTCCAATACCCTCCCACCCCTCTCACCTCTCGTCACTCACTCAGAATTTAATCCGTGTGCATGGCTCAATCACGCTTGCGGTAGCCTAGCAGCACTGCAAGCAGTGCCGTCGACAAGCGAAAGCAGGCGGTGCTCAGACTGCTGACTAGGTGATTAAAAGCACACGTGCCCAGGAGCATTGCAGGGCATTCACATTCAAAACTTGTTAAACTTTTGATCGCCACCTGCCTGCTTGTAACACAAATATACTGGAAACACTTTTTTCATTACGGATATTTTTACTGGCTTTTGCGTCAGATGTTTACATTCCCCTCACCGCCATATCCAACAAACTTATAAGAAACGCTACTACACTTGATCTTATCGAGAAGGTTCTTAGAAGTGCTGTTTGGGAGTAGCTATAGACAGGGGCTTGGCTTGGCGAAAGCTCTGCCTGGCAGCGGAAGCGCCAGGCTCCATGCCAAGAAACAACTAACATAGTGTTCAACTGCAGCACCTTTAATCTACTACTATTTCACTGCCTCCATAAATCGTCCCTCTATCAAACGGCTGTGTCAGGTCTGTTGGATTGTTTTCATGGCTTCCAGTGTTACACTTTGTCGCCACCCATCTGCTGTGTAATCACAAAATTATACCTGGCAAATCTTTTATCATGTACCTCGTATTTATTTGAGCGCATTCTTGCATCACCTCTGTGGGTCCTCCATGCTACCCATTGGTGTTTTGAAGCTGAGTCTCCATGTTAGGGTATGTCGCCATGCCACTCTCTAGCCTTCCCGCGCTGCCGGCTGCCTCTGCATGCCGTACCCTAGAGTGTTCCATGGGTCAATTATTGGCGATCGTTTTTAAGATGTCAATCTTAGACTTCATTGCTGTCACTCTGTATGTCCATGCTAGCTGCCACTAATTTTGGCATAATGTGTGCATTTTAAGCCAGCATCCAGAGGCATCCATGCCTGCGGCCGTCGCTGTTTCCTGTCCATTTCCGGTGTTTCCATCATTTTTGAGGTTCCCAGGTGTTTGGCCAGCTTCCCTGTGCAGAGCTTGGTCCCTATGAAAAAATGCCGAGTCTCCCATCTGACAGTCTGGGGCTCGTTATTCGAACAGAGCACTACGATGCAGTCGGAAAAGTTTCGTCCTGAAACGATAAAACCCCCGAGCATTTTTAGTGCTCGACTCGTCATCTTAGTTGAGACCTGGACATACTCTAGTACGTCTAGCTTGAACTGACATCTGTGGTAGGGGCAAGACCAGCACTGGTTCTGAGAGTTGAGAAACCACTAAAACACCAGGTATGAACTAAAAAAATATTCCCATTAAATTCATCACCTTCACAAACCACAGTGTGTTTTTACAGTTTAAGCAATTATGATTATAGGACGCTTAACAGTTGCAGCTAAGGGGGTATGGATATGGCTTACGTGGGCTAAGCCACCTCCATAAGACCTGGTGTGTTTTGCTCCATATTGCATTGATGAATGTGTATAATAATCTGGCAAGCGGTTTACGCCCTGTAGTAATGGGAAAATAGGCATAAATGTTTTGTCATTTTGCCCTCTAAAAAGTGATAAAAGTTGTGCCGGTCCCTAAAATGGTCATGAAAAAGTCTTCTCACCCCAACAAAAAAAATTACACACCTTACACTGACTTACGCTACAGGATGTCTGTACACTGAAGCACGACACACGTTTTTGGTCACGAATTATATGTCAAAAGAGAAAGTTATTTGTACATGTTTTCATTTTTAGTAAATGTTTTAAAAAACCTTTAAAACAGGGAGGGGGGACAGGGATCCGATTGATGACAGTCCATGACCTTGGCAGCCAGGACTCAGTGAGTCCACTTGCGCAGAATCTTTGGGAGACAGTGAAAAAAGATGAGGGGTAAGGTAAAGTTTTCTTTTTTTTTTTACTATTAGCTACTCGGGGGAAACCTTACTAAAGTCTAATTTGGGGGGATCATACTAATGACTATCTTTTTAGTGGGTAAATTATTACTCACGGCTAACTGTAAGGGGGAAATATTACTAATGGTACTGGGAGGGGGGGTCCTTACTAATGGCTACCTGGGGGGTCGTATATAAGTTCTACTGTGGGGCAATACCCATGGCTGGTGATTGGCTCCCGTGATATATGCTACGTGGGTACACTCTTAATTTATTCATTCCTACTGTGAGGCTGCCTTGTTACTACATAGATATGGTGGGGACACCATTCTATATATTGGAGTCTGTAAGCAGAACAGTAAAGTTAGTGTTATGTTATAGTTGTAAAAAGTTTTGTGTGCAAATCCATGTAGAGATGAGTAATGGCTGAAAGAAGCTTGACAAGGTGGTCAGAAAAAGTTATTCCAAGAGTGCTCGCACAAGCAAAACGCAAATGCATTTTGTCTATTCACAACACCATTGTGGCAAACATTTTCCAGCTTCATTAAACAATGGTGGAATGGATACTAATAACTACCTAGGGAAGTAACAATAGGCAGGACATCGATGGGTAGAGGTTAAGGCTAATGGGGTAAGCGTGTTGTTTTCCCTATATTATATAAACAGTAAACTGCACGACAAAACCTTGTTAAGGGTTGTCCACAAGACATAAGGTGCTGGATGTGCTGTTTGCACCAATGACAATAAAGGCTGTTAGAGTAAGGGTCTGCATGTGCTTCTGCCCCAATCCTAATCTTTGGGAGTGATAAGATAAGTGCTGTACTGAGGGTAAATGGCTGGACCATTATACAAGCTCTTATACTCTTTTGTCACACCCTCTCATCCCATAGACTTAAGCTCTTATGAGCAGGGTCCTCTGTCCTATTGTTCCATATGACTGGTATTCTGTAATGTCTTATTTTAATTGTATATATCCTCCTATGATTTTTTAAAGTGCTACGAAATGATGGTGCTATATAAATAAGATAATATATTATTATTATGGAAGGACTATAAGAGATAACTATCAATCATGCTAGATTAACCCTGGCTCTTCTCGTAGTGGCCTGACTGTTCTCAAACAATTTTTTTCTCTAAAAATCATTAATTTTTGTTCACTTTTTTATACCGGTATAAATGTATACATTTTCATTTTTTGGTACATAGCTGTGTGAGGCTTATTTTTGTGTAACAAATTTTATTATTACATAATAATTCTTTTTTTATATAGCGCACAGATTACTCAGTGCTGCACAGAGCTTGCTTTACACATGCCATGTACTGGGAACCTGGAAAAAAATCAAATTAGGTGAAATTGGCTAAAAAACACATTTGCGTCACTTACTTGTGGGCTCAATTTTACGACTTTTTACTGTGTGCTCCAAATGATTGTATGTCTACTTTATTCATTAGTACGATCACGGTGATTACCCAAAATTCATACAGGTTCATTTGGGGAAAAATTTTTTGCATACATTGTTTTCATTTTTGAAAATGTATTAAAAACACAATGGGGCAGATTTACCCATTCGCGATCCAGCGGCGCGTTCTCTGCGCTGGATTCGGGTCCGGCCGGGATTTATGATGGTAGTTCCTCCGCCGTCCACCAGGTGGCGCTGCTGCGCTGATGTCCGCTGGAATGCCTCGAAATACACCGGCCTATCCTGGAAATTTTCGTGACACAATTTTTTTTTAAATGCGGCGGTTTTTCCGAATCCGTCGGGTTGTCGCTCGGCCACGCCCCCGATTTCCGTCGCCCCGTCATGCCGGCGCCGATGCGCCACAATACGATCGCGTGCGCCAAAATCCTGGGGCAATTCAGGTACAATCGGCGCAAATCGGAAAGATTTGGGTAACACGTCGGGAAAACGGGAATCGGGCCCTTAGTAAATGACCCCCAATGAACCAATGATGAGCGAGTGCAGCTGTGGTGGCCAACCATAGTTCTTCCCCTATTCCCACCATAGTTGTGCAACATGTGTGTGAGGAAGCATCCGTACCGGAATGAGTTAAGGTCTGCCCCCCCTCCCCCCCCTCTATATTTCATTGGTAATTGTTATGATACTCAGTTAATGGCACCGTCGGGGCTGGAGTGTTTTTGCAAGCGCAAACACATCTGTTATTTGGTATGTATGATAATAGGAAACATGGTAATTTTTTGCTGCTGCGGAGATTAGGATAAGCTTGGTGTTTAGTCGCAAAACTGACACGAAAAACGTGCGACAATGACAGGCGCAAAAACACTCAGAAATGTTGATGTTTATCGAGCTTGAAGGAACAAACATTTTTTCAATATTATAATTTTTCAGAAGGTGTGGGGAGGTGGGTGGGGGATGAAAATCACAGAAAACTTATCACTTAAATTGATTCAATTAAAATGAAGTACAATATGGCTACAACTATAGTAAAATCAATCTCAAAATCACTTGATATGTTGAAAGGCATTCCATAGTTATAACCATGTATAGTGACACAGTTCAGCAATTCTAAAAGTGTGGGACAGTCATTAAGTGAAAACACATACACTGTTTCCATCAGCAATAACAAATAAAGGCATGGTAAACAAGCACTAATTTGAACACAAACGATTATAGACAACATAGAAAGGTAAAATTATGTCACAGGTATTGCAGATATAATGGTGTTAATAGTAGTGGTTATATTTACAAGCAAAGTCGGGAATGAATGAAGTCGGTGGCATCGCAGAGAATAGGTGCAACGTGAGCAAGAAAGTCCAGAGACTTAGTGTAGGTTCAAATTAAGATATTGAAGTATATCCACACATAGGAGCAATAGCTGGATGGGTCGATAGCTGAGATGATGGCAGAGAGGCTGCGTGGATGAGTCAATAATTTAAATGAATACAGAAGGTGCTGGAGCCCGTCCTACATGAGGCCTCATAGATAAATCATGTAACCTATGACATTCATTTCGACCGTCGTAGGGGACCTTACCATCAGGCTGCTCCTTCTCAAGAGGTAATTCCGTCCCCCGCCCTTCATATTTCAACTCTGCTACTTTTTTCCTCTGTTTACTCCCCCTAAGTTTCAACTTTGACTTTTGAGAGGAGGAGGACGATACTAGCTATGTTCATCATTGAGGACGGGCACATTGCTCTGCATATCCTTATGGAGGGTATCAGTGGCTACCAGTCAGTCGGGCAATGAGATAAGGTATCCTGTTGTGGTTCACGTGCACAACTGAAATGAGAATGAATGTACGCTGGTTCATCACAAAAACAAAAAAAATCCTTCTAAGTGTAAGAAAATGGCAATACAGCAATCGCTTTTCCAAAAGTTTTCGACAATTTTTTAAGGTATAAAATAAAAACAGATATAAAGTGTTGCTATGACTGTCATAAGGCATGATGGCATCTGAATCTCACCCATGAAATATTGATTTGAGCACGTATGAGGGCCTTGACAAAGTACGACTATTACCGTTAAATACTGAGTATAAGCCAAGATAGTCACAAAATTTTTGGTGGTGAAAATTCCCACTTGGCTTATAAAGAATATAAAAAATAAAGTATATCACCACACTATCCTGAGTCAAATGCCCCGCCATCCTCACGATTTCGGAACCCCCCACCCCGTCCTTGTTCCCCCAGCTGACTTTCAGGTTACTGACCGCGCTCGTGCAAGAAGCACATCTAGGCAACTGACAGTCAGCAGACAACGTGATTACCATGCAGGTTTGCTGCCATTGCGGACACATAGTTTGTTGCTGTGCAGATCGCAAGTCATGTGCCTCGGGACACCCGAGAAGATGCTGCAGTGTTGAGGCAGGATGATGGGCTGGGGAGTCAGTGCGAGGTGATATATAACTTGATATTTTAAGGGGGGCTCATGCTGGACATTTTTCATTAATGGTAGGCAATATATATTTGCAATGGCAACATGGGGGCCTTTTAATGTGGGGCAATCTGACAGGCACATAATATTTAAAGGGTTGGCACTCTAATGGACCAATTTATTCAATGCGGTGGCACTCTACTGGAACATATGTTATAGCCTTTTCTAAGTATTGATTTAGCGCTCTATGGAATCACTGAACTTTGGGCATTTTTTAGCCCCCTTACAGAAAATAACGTAACTACGTAACTTAATGTCAGCTCAGCTGCAGTGTGTTGGGTGAAGTCAATATTGCGCAACTAACTCTCACGGTACCACATTCGACATAAAAAAACGACAGCAAGTGGGGGCGCCACTTATTGGCTTGATCGTGCTACCCCATGACTTTCATCCATAGGAGTGGCATTACGATGCTATGACAACCTCGGATCCACACCAAGAACCGAGATGTCTTATTGTATACACACATAATGGAAATTAGGATGCCCAAAGTTGAAAATCCACTTTTTCACATTTGCCAAAAATAAAGAAATTCAAGTAAAGTGATCAAAAGCTGTCAGATCCCCAAAACGTGGTTGCATTGCCAAACGGCATCCCAAAATCGAAGAGAAAAATACACCTAAATATAAAAAGTTATTGGTTGCCAGAAATGGTCAGAAATGCATAATGATTATTTTTTTGTACTAGAGGGGTTTTAATGTTTTCTTAACACATGAAACACATTAAAAACTATATAAATTTGTTATCCCGTGATAACACCGCCCAAAGAACAAAATGACTTCATATGTTTGGGCACACAGTGAAAGCTGGGCAAACTCCAGCACCACAAGATGGCACAAATGCATTTTTTCACCCAATTACAGAATGCATTTTTGTTTTTTATTTCCTGCTTCCCAGTAACGCAAGTACGTAAATTAAAATACCTAGACTATGAAGTGCTTTGCGTTAACACAAAAAAAACTTTTTTTAATTAGTTCACTCTGGTTTACTATATTGTATCTTATATAAATTTACTTAAATAAAAGCACACCGACATTACATGCTGCCCATAAAATATGGCTAGATGAGTATGGAACACGCTAATGGGTTTTACCTTAGTCTGAACCATCTGTTTTAAGACTCCTCTGTTACACTGCTATAATTAGACACTAAAAGACAATGTCATCAGTGACTAATCGTTTTCTCATATTTATTTGTCTCAACAGGCATATCATAATAAATGTGATCATAACTAAGCTTGGAAGGCAAAAGCAGCAGTAGGCCCATAACCTGCAGACCGACAGATCCTTTCTTACAATTATGTCAAAATATTCTAACAACAGAAAGAGTTTGCCATAATTCAGAATTCGGAGTTTTCTATATAGAAAAAACACATTAATATAGTTGTTTATAGTGCTATATAAGCAAATAGCATTTTTTTGTAAAGTGTTTTCCTATAAACCTTATGGACAGCTAAAACGAGTAGTAACAGTATTTTTCGGGGACTATAAGGCGCAGCACCTGAGATATAGGCAGCACCATCAATAATGCCCTGTAAAATGTCATTTCCATCTATAGGCGCGCACGGACATAGAGGCGCACCTGATTATGAAGAAGATGACAGCAGGTGGCAGACCGATTGTGCAAGATTTCAAGGCAAGATGTTGTCTGTAGTAAGGGTTCCTATGTAAGCGCACTGAAACTAAAGATGCACCTTGATTTCTGAGAAAATCAAAGGATTTTTTGTTGTGCCTTATAGTCGCAAAACTACGGTAATTGTCTTCATCCTGAACCATGCGGACAACCAGTGTAACACTGTAGTTAATTACTAATATGGCGGGAAAAAAATTAAGCAAAAAAAAAAAAAAAGGAAAAAATTACAAATACACTATTTCCATTTAAAAAATGTTATTGTGGTCATAATATCCAATAAATATAAAAAAAAGGAAAAAGAGTAAAAAGGGACTAATGCTCTACTCACAAAGTTGAATATCGACTCTGACCGGTGCTGGCATAAAGCTGACGGGAAACCACTTGTTTTCTGGATGCAAGTGATATGTAGGAGCGAGAAGAAGAAAAAATAATCTACTTAGTCCAGACTGGTAAAGGGATAAAAAATTAGCAAGAAAGGTTATATATTCAGTGATACAATAAAGAAAAGCAAAAAAAAAAATCACTTAAAATGAGATTAGGGAGCTTGCTGTACAGGGAGCACAAAGGTGGGGGCCAAGAATCTGAAGCACAGACAAGTCCACATGTTTTTTTTTTTATAATGTATCCAAACCACAGCCCACCCCTGGGACTCGAGATGATAGAGGATTCTGGGCAGGGGTTCGGCAAGGTAATTATAAACACACCATATATTGTAATACAATGCGTTAGAGAAAGACATGTTTTGCATGCATGTAATGGGCTTCTGGTAAACTCGGGTCTTTAGTTGAACTGAAAGGTCCTTGGTGACAGGTTCCATTTCAACGTGTACTACTAATAACGAGAACATTGCCAAGCAGAGGAATGGGGAAACTATTGTTGGGTAGGAAAGGTAAAAGGATGGGCAAAACATTTTGCCAGTCAGTGCCCCTAAAATTCCTATTGTGACTCTAATGCATTTAAATAGTTGAAAACAGTTAGAAAAATATAGAGAACAATGGACAATAAAGTTGAGTAAGGGAGCACATTATTGATCCAAGAAAGTACAAACATTTTACATACTGTTTTTTTCGCAGATAATTTCTTTAATCTTATATTAGCCTCCACACCCAAATTAATTTGTCACAAGTCCGGTTTTCATTGAATCATATGTTTAATAGCATTGAGTCTGTGACTGGGTTCTTGTATATGCCCATTGCTAAATTACAACTCAAAATCTATCACAATACTTGGCAGAGATGTTCATTATCGTATTGTTATATATTGGCTATATATTGGTTTTTTAGCTGTTTTGAGTTGGGAAACTACCAGGTTCTTGACAAATCAATGCGTTTGCATAGAACTTGAGATTTTTAAATGTGTGTACCAACATGGCTATCGCGAACAGCTTGGTCTTGAAGTTCCAACTCCCACTTCATCTAGTGGTAGATCTAGGATGCATGCGGCCTACAATAAACATGTTTACAGGAAATCTACCATTAAATCAAGCATGATAAAACTATGGAACATATATCATAGTACAAGCACAGGACTGTGAGAATCTCGTATCTTTTTCATTAGATCTTCCTTCTAAATCAACTTTTAATGTTATGCTAAGAGCAAGAAGGGCTCTGGGGCATTACCAGGGTCCTCTATAGTACTGCTTACATAGGCTCGCTTACACTGTGCTCGGACCAAGTGTCCCTCCCCTCCTCTCCTCCCCTTCCCCCCTTTCTCTGCCTGCTGTATCTCCACAGGGAGAAGGGCAAGGGCTAGTCAGTGTAAAGGCTTGGAAAGTCCAGTACAGAAGGGCCCATTAATGTTTCCCATGGGCACTTCTGTCTTATTAGCAGACATTTAAAAGTTGATTTTAGAAGGAGGAGGCCATGTATAAAAATACAAGAAGAGTTACGACAGTCATGTTTCCTGGATCATAATAAGGCTGGCATGAGGATAGCTCAACGGGGTGCATGATGGGTGGGTATTAACTCCTTGACTGAACAACTTTCAGCGTGGGCGCGGCACATTTCTTGGGTCGTCACTTCCCATGACATCATCAGGAGCAGCGATCCGTTGCCATGAAGCCTCAGATCTTTTGTAGATCCAAGGCGTATGACGTTTGCAGACTTTTTCCAATGGCCAGCGGCCCATGTAAACGAATCCTATGTAAATACATATATACAATACAGTAGTATTGTAGTATATGGTAGGAATGATCAGACCATCGGGGTGGTAAGTATCCTAGAAGTCTCAAAAATAGTAAAAATAAAAATAAAAAGAGTTAAACAAAAATAAATACAAAATAAAAGGCCTAAAAATTCAAATCACTCCTTTTGCTGGAGAACTAATACCGTAAAACTAAATAAACAGTAAAATACAAAACATGTTAGGTTTGCCACATGCCCAATTTATCAAAAATATAAAATAGTATTGCCGGCGTTGAACCCCATAACGAAAATAGCCCCCAATGTCAAACACCATTTTCAACCATATACATCACATAAAAATAAAGTGATCAAAGGTCGCACAGGTGCTTAAAATGGTTAGCAATGAAACCGTATCTCATCCTGCAAAAAATAGACATTTTACACAGCCCATGCTGAGTATGATAGTTTTCTAGTCAGAAAGATTGAGAAATGGAAAAAAATTTTTGCATAATTGTTTTCATTTTGAAATGTATTAAAACAAAAAATTTTTTGCATACATTGTTTTCATTTTTGAAAATGTATTAAAACACAATGAAACCTGTATGAATTTGGTATCACCGTGATCGTACTAATGAATAAAGTAGACATATCATTTGGAGCACACAGTAAAAGTCGTAAAAATTGAGCCCACAAGTAAGTGACGCAAATGTGTTTTTTAGCCAATTTCACCTAATTTGAATTTTTTTCCAGTTTCCCAGTACATGGCATGGTAAAGCAAGCTCTGTGCAGCACTGAGTAATCTGTGCGCTATATAAATAAAAGAATTATTATTAATAAATAAAATTTGTTACACAGAAAATAAGCCCTCACACAGCTCTGTACACAAAAAATGAAAAATGTATACATTTATACATGTATAAAAAAGTGAACAAAAATTAATGATTTTTAGAGAAAAAAATTGTTTGAGAACAGTCAGGCACTAAGAGAAGAGCCAGGGTTAATCTAGCATGATTGATAGTTCTTCTTATAGTCCTTCCCTAATAATAATAATATGAATCTTTATTTATATAGCACCATCATATTCTGTAGCACTTTAAAAATCATAGGGGACATATACAAGTAAAATAAGACATTACAGAATACAGTCATATGGAACAATAGGAGAGAGGACCCTGCTCATAAGAGCTTAAAGTCTATGAGGATGAGAGGGTGACAAAAGAGGTATAAGAGCTTGTATAATGGTCCAGCCATTTACCCTCAGTACAGCACTTATCTTTATCACTCCCAAAGATTAGGATTGGGGCAGAAGCACATGCATGACCCTTACTCTAACAGCCTGTTATTGTCATTGGTGCAAAAACAGACATCCAGCACCTTATGCTGTGGACAACCCCTTTAACACTGTTTTGTCGTGCAGTTTACTGTTTATATACATATAGGGAACAGCTTACCCATTACCTTAACCTCTTCCCATCGATGTCCTGCCTAATTGTACTTCCTAGTAGTTATTTATTATTCCACATTGTTAAATGGAAAGCTGGAAAATTTTGCCAAATGTGGTGAAATAGACAAAAATGCATTTGCGTTATTTGCTTGTGGGCACTCTTGGAAATAACTTTTCCTTGACCACCTTGTCAGCTTCTTTCAGCCATTACTCATCTCTACAGATTTAGCAACACAAAACTTTTACCAACTTCATAACACTAACACTAACTTGACTGTTCTGCTTACAGTACTCAATATAGGAATGGTGTCCCCACAATATCCTATGTAGTAACAAGGGCCTCACAGTAGGCAATATAATAAGAGTGTACCCACAGTAGCAATATAGTCACAGGGAGAAACGCGTCAGACTTTTCATTATTAGTGACGTCCTAGTTTTTAATTTTTTCTAATAAAGTGGATTTTTAATCTAAAAAAATTTTCTCTACTGTACGTGGAAGCTGGATCCCATTTTTTCCTTCTCATTTGATGACTACTGGTTCCCCAATCCAGACATGCGTGTAGATGGTAAATGATCCCGACAAAAAAAAAACACCCTTAACCCCTTAGTGAGCAGGCTTATTTATGACCAAGCCCTGTTCTTCAAAAAATGCGTTTTTACTTGTTATCATGCTTTTCATTATTGTTGGATGTGTTAACATTGGGACACATCTGCTTACACTTCAGCCAAACACATTATAACATGTAACAACGCATCCAATAATTCAGCGCGTGAAAGCACCTAGAGCAGTGATGGCGAACCTTTTACAGACAGAGTGCCAAACTACATCCAAAATCCACTTATTTACTATGAAGTGCCAGCATGGAATTTTATACAGTAACTTACTGGTACCTGTTATTTCACATCTTTCAATTGTATCGGCCGCCTGAGGCCACCATAATAGTTGACAGAAGGAAGGCAAATTCAAACTATCATTGTAGCTTCTTTCCAGAGTCTCTCTGTACAGGAAGAAATGGTGGGTCCAGCAAGGTGACCTCCAAAGATGATGCAGTCCTGTCAACACCTTTTTACTTTCCTCGCAGTTCCAAACAGCCAATAAAGTGTCACTTTAAAATAGCGCTGAGAGAAGATTCAGTGTTTGGTGAACTCTGTCCTTAGACAATGGCCTGAGTGCCCGCAGAAAGGGCTCAGAGTGCCACCTCTGGCACCCGTGCCATAGGTTCGCCACCACTGACCTAGAGTCAAGGCTGCACCCAACCTGCAGGATTGTTACTGTACTTATGTAAAACAAGAGTGTAGTTAATGTGTGTAGTACAATATGTTGTAGTTTCATCCACAAACTGTGTGTTCATGTATACACAGAGGGCAGATTTATCAGTGTTTGCTGGTTTTCTGATGATTTTTTACAGTTTTGTCACTGAGGGTTCTTGCAGGTTTTTATGGAACACTTAACTTTGAGTAAAGTTCACTCATGTCGCCAGAATTAATATGTCACTGAAAT
>CM033642.1:109380943-109445646 GCA_019512145.1 Engystomops pustulosus | reverse complement strand
CCCACAGTAGACATTAATAAGACCCCCCAGAGTAGCCATTAGTAAGATCCCACCATTACCCATTAGTAATACCCCCCACAGTAGCCATTAGCAAGACCCCCTCCACAGTAGCCATTAGTAATGTTTCCCCCTTACAGTAGCGGTTAGTAATATTTCCCCACTACAGTATTCATTAGTATAATCCCCAACAGTAGACTTTAGTAATGTCCCCCCAGTAGTAATTAGTAAAAAAAAAAAAACCCCCCAGAGTAGCCATTAGTAAGACCCCCTCCACAGTAGCCATTAGTAATATTTCCCCCTTACAGTAGCCGTTAGTAATATTTCCCCACTACAGTATTCATTAGTATGATCCCCAACAGTAGACTTTAGTAAGGTTCCCCCAGTAGTAATTAGTAAAAAAAAAAGAAAAACTTACCTTACCCCTCATTTTTTCACTGTCTCCAAAGATTCTGCGCAAGTGACTCATGAGTCTGGTGCCAGGTCATGGACTGATCATAATCGATCCCTGTCCCCCTCTCCCTGTTTTAAAAGGTTTTAAAAGATTTATAAAAATGAAAATGTACAAAAACATTTCTTCTTTTTGACATATATTCGTGCCAAAAACTTGGTCGTGCTTCAGTGTACAGACATTGTAAGGTAAGGTACAGTGTAAGGTGTAATTTTTTTTGTGGGGTGAGAAGACTTTTTCATTGCTACCATTTTAGGGACTGCACAACCTTTTTATCACTTTTTATGAGGTGCAAAATGACAAAAATTTAGGCACTATTTTCCATTACAGGGTTAACCGCTTTGCCAGAATTAATTAACACATGCCATCAATGCAATATGGAGCAAACACCAGGTCTGTATGGAGGTGGCTCAGCCCGTAAGCCATCTCCATACCCCCTTAATGGCACTGTTAGGTCACATATCATAAAGTGGTTAAATGTAAACACCACTGGTGGTTTGTGAAGGTGATGCATTAATGGGCATATTTTTTTAGTTCAGTACCTGGTGTTTAGTGGTTTCTCAACTCTCAGGAACCAGTGCTGTCTGTGCCCCAACCACAGATTTCAGGTTCAACGAGACGTCATAGAAGTATGTCCTAGGTCTCAACTAGAGATGAGCGAGCACTAAAATGCTCGGGTACTCGTTATTCGAGACGAACTTTTCCCGATACCAGTGCTGTCTGTGCCCCAACCACAGATTTCAGGTTCAACGAGACAGTCATAGAAGTATGTCCTAGGTCTCAACTCCATTTGCATCCTCCAGATGGTGTAGCAGAAAGCTGTGGGCTGCCCTCTGCACCATTAGCTGCTTTATGCGGCTGAGGCAAGCAGACATAAAGTAATGATGTTATCACATCTGAAAAGAAAGCAAGGGACAGGATATACAATATACCAATAAGAGTGTCAGGAAGTTAGCAAAGGTCTAACCAAAGTGTAACATCTGGAAGGTCCTGTAAGCCATCAATCCAGCTCAATCCAAGAAACCATTCCAATAAAATACAATGTGATGCAAAGTGTTCTTATATAAAGGAAAAAACAGTAACCTCCATACATAGTTGGGGCCATGTGATGCCATTTTTTTTGCGCGATGAGATGCTTTTTCCATTGTTACCATTTTGGGGTTGGTATCACCTATTGTTGAAAATTTAGGAACTTTTTTTGAGGGCAGGAGTAGAAAAGCATCAATTCTGTACTGGATTTTTTACTCTTTTTTTTTTGGTGTTCACCGTATAGACTAATAATCATGTTATCTTTATTCTATGGGTTGATACGATTACGGGGATACCAGACTTGAATATATTTTCTTACGTTTTACTAAATTTGTCAAACAAAACCCTAATGTGGGGAAAAATCTATCATTTATGTATTGCCGTCTTCCAAGTGGCATAACATTGTTACTTTTTTGGCTACGGAGCTGGTTGATGGCTTGTTTTTTGCGGGACATGTTGTACTTTGCACCAGTATCATGTCGGAGTACACATGGTTTTTTGATCGCATTTTATAGCATTTTTTGTGGGATTGAATAGCTAAAAATCATAATTTTTGGAAGGTTTATAGCAGTTTTTTTTTACGGCGTTTATCGTGGGGGTTCAATAATGATTTACTTTTATTCTACGGGTTGTTACGGACGCGGTGATACTATATATGTGGGGTTTGTGTTATGATTTAGACTTTTTTTTTAGTTATATGTCTCTTTATATGTTTTGGGGGTTTTGGGCATTTTTAGTGATTTATTACTTTATTTTTTTATTGAATAACATTTTTTTTTTACTTTTTCACTTGTATACCATGGTACATGAACAAGAAATCCTCTGATTGCTTGTTCATGATAATATTCTGCAATACTCATGTATTGCAGAGTATTATCAGTGTCAGCCTATACACTTGCATAGGCTGGCACTGTGCCAGTAAGATGACGTCACAGACGCCATCTTACTGGCAATTCTTGCAGGTAACTCTGGGGTCCAGATCGGACCCCAGAGTTACTATAGCAACGATCGGCGCACCCCGAAAACGGTTCGGGGGGGCCGATCGTGGGGGAAAGACCCCCCAGATACATGTTAGATGCCGCGGTCGCGCTGACCGCGGCATTTAACGGGTTAAGCACCCGCGATCGGATGTTAAGCACCACTCCGATCGCGGATGTTACACTGGGGTGCCGGCTATCAGTCACAGGCGGGCCCCCCGTCTTTCCCGATGCCGGTTCGGCTCAGTTCTTGAGCCAAACCGGCATCAGCTCAGCGTCCGATATATCGGACGCTGAGCGCTAAGTCACTGAGCTCAGCGTCCGATATATCGGACGCTGAGCGTTAAGAGGTTAATAGGGAAAAGGATGTGTGTGATTTTTCATTGTTATTCTCCTGCAACCCATCCAGTTTGCAATTACAAGGCATTAGGGGGAGTTGATATATGGATATGTGATACCTTTCTAATCCCTTAAATTATGCTGCCACCTTTTACAGGGGTATCTTAATTGGCAGTTGGAGTTTATTTCAGATCTGTCCATTATAGCGGGGCCCAGCTGTCCATTGAAGTCAGTCATGGTGAATACACTTCTGCTATGCCTGTGTGATTACAATTGCCTTACAAGTATGAGGGTCAAAAATGAATTCAACAGGAATATAATATAAAAATAGTAGGCTTCCTCCTTCCTGCTGGATTCACTTTAAAGGGAATCTACCACCAAGATGAAGGACTGTATGCAAATGAGTCTGAGGGGCTCCAGGTCCCATAGCTGTTAATAAAGCCAGAAGCCCCTCAGTCTCATTTGCATACAATCTTTTATCCTGGTGGTAGATGTCCTTTAACCTTTGGCTCAAAAAAATGCAAATAACTGCAGTGGCAATTCTTTCCCTTAAAGACGCTATATGTGCAATCATCAAAAAGAAGATTTGTGCAACTGTTTTGTCCATTTGTCCTACATGCCGTAGTCAATTATTCTTCATTAAAAGCTTCCATTATGGTAGAATGTAAAATTATATCATAACATAATGTACAACCTAATGGGGTTATACTCCCATTTCACAGCCAAGGAATTGGCTGTATAATACATTATTTTTCACCGATTGAGCCTCTAATCTGTGAAAAATATATTTTCTCACAACTTTTGGGTCTCACACAGACATGAGAGTGAATATACCTTACTGATTTGTGTGTATAGCATATCACGATTTTCTTTTTTATCAAGATTTTGAATGTCCTTGGAGACTTTTTCATGTTTCAATTTGTAAATGCAACGTACAGGCAGTCCCCAGGTTATGTACAGGATAGGTTCTTTAGTTTTGTTCTTAAGTAGAATTTGTATGTAAGTGGGAACGGTATATTTTATAATTCCAGACAAAACAAAAATTGTCCAAGGGACAATTGGATTTTCAAAACATTGCTCCTCAGACTCGCATGACTCGCATGACCATTGTGCTCCATTAATCTCTATGGAGTTGACGGAAATTGCCGAGCTCCAAGTTCACCGATACCCTATCCAACGATCCCATGGATAGCGCCTAACTTTCAGGTTAATTTGGCCTAATTAGGCTAATTAGTTTCAGACTAATTTCAGACACCTTACAGCTGATCAATGCAGCCTGGAACTAAAGTAAAGCATCCAGAGACTTCACCAGAGGTCACAGGAGGCAGAGGGGTCCATCTGTAACAAGGGGTCGTCTGTAAGTAAGGTGTCCTTGAGTAGGGGACCGCCTGTATTGTAATTCTTACATTCTCATAGTATAATGTAAAAATCATCTAAAAGTCATCTAGATAGACATGGGGACATTGCCACTTTGTTGTATGTTGAATGTTTTAAATAATTATTTCTCTGGGGAATTGGAACAAATGCATTTCGTCATTTTTTGAGGGTATAAATGTAGTGCGCTTACTATGGGACTTTGTGTGTGTCAGTAGATTATGCCAATATCCAATGCATAGTTGTTTGTTTCTGTTTTACAATGGCTACTATCATCTTTGCAAATATCTTTTTTTAACACATCTGCTTTATTGTTTTCACTTTCTATCCTTATTCTTGTGGAATGAGTGGATGTATTGATTAGTTTTATTTTGGGCTACATATAAATAACAGTAATAATAATGATAAATCTATTTATATAGCATCATCCAGTGTATTGGTCAAAAGCTGTACCAAATGTAGAATAGATTCGTTTAACAATGAAAATGTCAAAAATTGGTTGAGTTTAATGCAACAGAAACACTTAAAAGTAATAATATGACAATTAGAGTATAATAGTATAGGTCTTAGATATTAGAGCATTATGAACAATTATATGAAATGGATAGTACATCATATACAATTAAATAACAAAATATTTAGGCAGTGCATGATAAAGCACATGAACATACCAGATAACCAGATAAGGCTCCAGGGTATCCATTAAAAACCATATTACTACCACCTACAAGAATGCTCATAATTTCCAGTGTCAATTGGAAATTGGAATCATGGGAATAATCAATTTATATAGGTTTTATTAGGTTTTAATAGATTATAAAAAGTTAAAACCTTTTGTACGAAAAAAAAATTCTTTATTTCACCATATTTTGATAACAATAGCTTTTTCATACTTCAGTGTACGGACCATATATTTGCAGGATGAGCTGATGTTTTAATTTCTAACATGTTTGGGACGGTACAACCTTTTTTTTGCATCATTCGCAAAAAGAATGTCAGAAAGCAAATACAGAGCTCAGACATATTGTTAGGGTTGTGTAACACAGAAGACATAGGATAGTGTGCCTTGAGCTTGCCCCAACCTCTGTCCCTTCCTATAGCCCCCCCCCCACGCTAAACCGTGGGGCGACTACTTGAAGACTCGGAATACACTAGATAAGTGAGGGAAGGGAGCAACACAAACAGACTGACAAACATAAAACACAATGAGAGGGTACGTCAAGAGAAAAATCAGTAAAAGGGTGAACGTCAAAAACTAGTCGAGATCACAACAATTCAGAACACAGAGCAAGTCAAACCAATAGCAAGGAGCAAACGATGAAAGGGATTTCAAACTGTGGCACAGGGGACTAGTGAAGCTGCAATTTATGCACTCAGAACCCCACCTCCAGAACAATCGCAGACATCATGCAGAGGTACCACAACTCCCAGCAGTCCAGAACACAAACCCTAAACAGCGCGAGGTCTTAGCAGCCACTGCCCAGAACGCGCGCCAGAGACCACTGATAGCGGAAGAGACGCGCAGGAGGTCGGAAAATGCTGCTAGCACCACCAGAAGCATCAGAGGAAGGACCAGATGTCCCAGCGTTCTCCCCTGCGAACCTGACACATATACGGTTTTCAAAATGCAAACAGTCCCTAGCGCACGCAGGGGCGGGGGTACAAGTAGGGATCAATTGTTTTCACTTAATACAATAGTCAACTAGCAAAAGAATCCTAGTGTTATGCATCAGTATAATACCATTAACTTAAACTTACAATATGGGCTTTTGGTGGCAGGAGGATCGCCCTGGTGTAAAAAGTTGCTGATACAGTACATTTGTGTCTATATTCCAGGCAAATCTGAGACCAGGGTTTGAATAGAACTAATAAATCACTTTTTGCTGGGGGAGTAAGAGCTCAACTAAGGAGCGGGGAATACAAGGAGGGGGAAGGAAGGGGGAGGCGAATAAATCTAATACTAATAAATCACATATAGTTAAACCCTTTTTTTAAATGTACATTTTTAAAAAAAAAAAAACTAAAAATTCAAATCACACCCCTTTCCATAGAACTAAATAAATATAAATATAAATAAACAGTAAAAATCATAAATTTTACTTTTTTGCCATTCAATATAAAGGGATCAAAAGGCCGTACGATCCTAAAAAATGGTAGCATTAAATACATCACCAAAAGTTGCATAAAAATTACAAAACATGCAAATGCAGCCCTAACCACTGCCGTGCTCCCTCCACGGCAGTACTTATGCCTAGGCATCAGAAACACGGTGCCTAGGGCAGTTGGGTCAGGGGGCGGCCCCGTAGGGAGTACAACATGACATGGATTGGGTGCAAGAGGGAGAATGTGGGGTGCAGTGTGACTTGGATGTAATGCGGGGTGCAGTGTGGCATGGATATAATGCGGGCGTGCAAGGGGGAATGTGCGGTGCAGTGTGACTTGGATGTAAAGTAGAGGTGCAGGGGGGAGAATGTGGGGTGCAGTGTGACATGGATCTAGGGGGGGGTGGGGGGTAACGGGGAGGTAGGGGGGGAGGGGGGGGGGGGGAGAATGTGGGGATCTCAGTGATGGGGCCCCCATGGAACATGAGAACATGCCCGAGATTATACAAGTAGCTGATCGTGCACGTCTGGGCTGCCCCGTTTATCTTTCTGGAGCTGACGGAGATAACCGAGTGCCGAACTTGCTAGATGGGATAACCCCTTTAATTGTGATGATTAACAATGTTACACACATGCTGCTACTAAGAAAATTTATTTACATGTGATTATATATTTTGTCCAGTGTCGCGAGACTCGCGCTTACCTTCACTCAGTCCGGCTTGGTGAAGATCAGTGCATTCCGGGGAACTTCAGCGCAGCAGCGCCACCTAGTGGACGTTGGAGGAACTGCCTTAGTGAATCTTGGCCGGACGCGCAGAGAATGTGACGCTGGATCGCGAATGGACCGGGTAAGTTAATCTGCCCCATTGTGTGAACAGTGCCTGAAGCAGTTTTTGACTCTAAGGCTTACAGTGGATCATTGGAGAGACTTCTCCTGGGTCCTGCGCTTATCTCTTCTAGTAACTTGCTAGGAGTGGTGGGAGTTCTAGTAACATAGGCGGAGTTAGCTTGACGGCTCCCATAGGGGGCGCATGGACTAAGAGTGCCAAGGGCAGCATAAATGATAAATATGGACCTGGCACCTGCTACTACCGGAAAATCATGCAGCTGTGTATAAAAAATACATTTTATTCCTGGACAACTCCTTTAAGCTTAAGCTTTAAGCTCAGTGTCATGGGTTCCTTTTCCACTTTTCTTTTTACATGATAGACCTGTGGTTTCCTTATGTGAGTCATCGGCCCTTAGCCAGGAGACGACTCCTATCATTCAACCGAAAAACACAACACAGTGTTGAATTTGTGTATGCATAAAAACTTGTTACTTATAGACGTGATTACATTTTGTTCAATTTATTAAACCAACCTAATTGGGTTGTGATCCTTTTACACCATAGCATCACCCTTCCAAAGAGTCAGACCTTCCACAGATCCCATGATATAGTTAAAAACATTAAATATCCTGTCTACAGCCACAGCTAGGGAGACCATGTGAATTTACTGAAAACTTTGAACTTAAGAATAAATGTAAGGAGCTAGCTACTTTCCACAATCATTTTGTTAGGTTTTTGTTTAACTACCAAAAGATCGGCTGTAATCTGCAAAAAAGCAGCTGTGAGGCAAAGTTTTTCTTATCCCACCCTGGAAAATGTATTTGTATTACACACTAGCTAGATACACTCGTTCTCTAAAAGGTGCGCCATCACTGTTATAGAATATTATAAAACCATGTTAACTATCGCTTACTATCTGCTGCTATATATTTTACTATTATTTATTATTATTTTTAATTTTTTTTCTTTTTCAGGAACCATTTAAAAAAATGACCAGATATCTGTTGGTGTTTATCCTTATCATCGTAATATTCACCACACTTCTAGTGGCTTTCTGCACATGCCTTATAATTAACAAAAAAAGTAAATATTTTGTTTATATTGATTTCAAGTATTTTGTTCAATATTTCCAGGTAAATAACACTTTGTATTTTATGATGGAACAGACTTATCAAAACTAAAAGAAATGCTGTATTTGTTGCCCATACCAACTGATAGCTTTGTTGTGACTGCTTTTCCATTTAGATATTTTCACAAATCCTAGAGCACGCAGTGCTTGGGTACAGTAGGGATCAATTGTTTTCACTTAGAATACATACAATGTCCAACTAGCAAACGATCCTAGTGTTATGCACTTAGTTAATATCATTAACTTTAACTACAATGGCTTTTGTGCAGGGGATCGCCCTGGTGTAAAAAGTTGCTGGTGTATAATACTATAAATCACATATAGTTAAACCCTTTTTTTTAAATGTACATTTTTTTTTAAAAACCCTAAAGTTAAAATCACACACCCCTTTCCATAGAACTAAATAAATATAAATATAATAAACAGTAAAAATCATCAATTTTACTTTTTGCCATTCAATATAAAGGGATTAAAAGGCCTACGGTCCTAAAAATGGTAGCATTAAATACATCACCAAAGTTGGCATAAAAATAACAAAACATGCAATGCAGCCCCTAACCACTTCCGTGCTCCCCCACGGCAGTACTTATGCCTAGGCATCAGAAACACGGTGCCTAGGGCCGTTGGGTCAGGGGCGGCCCCGTAGGGAGTACAACATTACATGATTTTAATATGTGGGTGCAGGAGGAGAATGTGGGGTGGCAGTGTGGACTTGGATGTAACTGCGGGTGCAGTGTGGCCATGGATATAATCGGGGGTGCAAGGAGGGAATGTGGGGTGCAGTGTGACTTGGATGTAAAGTTAGAGGTGCAGGGGGGAGAATGTGGGGTGCAGTTGTGACATGGATCTAATGTGGGGTGCAGGGTAACATGGATGTAATGTGGGAGTGCAGGGGGGGGAGAATGTGGGGATCTCAGTGATGGGGCCCCCATGGAACATGAGAACAGGGGTCCGATGTACTCCCATCGCTCCCCGAGATTATACAAGTAGCTGATCGTGCACGTCTGGGCTGCCCCGTTTATCTTTCTGGAGCTGACGGAGATAACCGAGTGCCGAACTTGCTAGATGGGATAACCCCTTTAATTGTGATGATTAACAATGTTACACACATTGCTGCACTAAGAAAATTTATTTACATTGATTTATATTTTTTTCCACTGCTTTCAAAACACATTGGGGTCATTTACTAGGGGCCCAATTTGGGCTGTTTCCCGACGTGTTACTCTCAATATTTCCGATTTGCGGCCGATTTTCCTCCTGAATTGCACCAGATTTTGGCGCACGCGATTGGTTGTTGGCGCATCGGCGCTGGCATGCACGCGACGGAAATGGGGGGGGGCGTGGCTGAATGAAAACCTGACTGATTCGTTAAAACCGCCGCATTTTAAAAAAAAAAGTGTTGCGGAACTCGCGCTTACCTTCACTCGGTCCTGCTTGGTGAAGATCATGCATTCCGGGAACTTCGCGCAGCAGTGCCCACCTGGCGGACGTCGGAGACTGCCTTAGTGAATCTCTCCCGGACCCGAATCCACTGCAGAAAATGTGACGCTGGATCGCGAATGACCGGGTAAGTAATCTGCCCCATTGTGTGAACAGTGCCTGAAGCATTTTTGACCTCTAATGCTTACAGTGGATCATTGGAGAGACTTCTCCTGGTCCTCGCTCATCTCTTTCTAGTACACTCGTTCTCTTAAAAGGTGCGCCATCACTGTTATAGAATATTTAAAACCATGTTAACTATCGCTTACTATCTGCTTGCTATATATTTTACTATTATTTATTATTATTTTTAATTTTTTCTTTTTCAGGAACCATTTAAAAAAATGACCAGATATCTGTTGGTGTTTATCCTTATCATCGTAATATTCACCACACTTCTAGTGGCTTCTGCAACATGCCTTACATAACAAAAAAGTAATATTTTGTTTATATTGATTTCAAGTATTTTTGTTCAATATTTCCAGGTAATAACACACTCTGTATTTATGATGGAACATACTTATCAAAACTAAAAGAAATGCTGTATTTGTTGCCCATACCAACTGATCAGCTTTGTTGTGACTGCTTTTCCATTTAGATATTTTCACAAATAACCTTTAGGGACTGTTCATCTGTATCAGTCATGCTGACTTGAAGTTAAAACAAATGATGATACATGTAGATAGAAACTTTAAAGGGAACCTGTCACCAGTACACCCCAATTTTAGCCCTCCACACTTCCCCATAGAGCATTGCATGTACACTACTAAACATCTTTTGTTGCAAAAATCGGCTTTACAGAAAAAAAGATAACTTATATTTTACCTGTGCAGTTTGACTACTCCAGTCGTCAAATGGGCGGGGTTGAAGAGGAGTATATTCCCCCCACCCTCTGGAAACGTCTCCTCACTGCCGCATTTTCAAATCAATATTACCGCCCGTCATCCGCCCTTCGTCTTCATTTCAACGCCCCCTTGCTCGGCCCTACTGTTGACGTCACCTACTCACGTCCCGCCTGCTGCCCGCAACTCTCGCTGACCGCGTCTGGCATTATCACAACTGCGCAGTCAGCATCGCTTGTGCTCTGTGCACGGACATGCGCAGAAGAAGCGGTGCCGGCCGCAAGGTCCCCGCATTCATCTGCGCATGCGCCGCACTACGCTGACAACTCGCACTAGTTACGTTGTTTGCATAACCCACGGTGCCTATCTGTCTATTCTCCCAGTTCCCACTCAGTCAGTGATTGCTCCTGACAGGGTGAGGCTGCAGATACAAACCTGTGAGGGGGCTGACTGTATTAGTATAGTGAGATCCAGACTGGCACATTATATACTGGGCAACTTTATGGCATATAATAGACTGGGCAGTGTGGCTGGCATATAAAATACTGGGCATGTGGATGGCATATAATAGACTGGGCATGTGGATGAAATATAATATACTGGGCATGTGGATGGCATATAATAGACTGGGCATGTGGATGGCATATAATATACTGGGCATGTGGATGGCATATAATAGACTGGGCAGTGTGGATGGCATATAATATACTGGGCATGTGGATGAAATATAATATACTTGGCAGTGTGGATGGCATATGATATACTGGGCATGTGGATGGCATATAATAGACTGGGCAGTGTGGATGGCATATAATATACTGGGCATGTGGGTGGCATATAATAGACTGGGCAGTGTGGATGGCATATAATATACTGGGCATGTGGGTGGCATATAATATACTGGGCAGTGTGGATGGCATATAATATACTGGGCATGTGGGTGGCATATAATATACTGGGCATGTGGATGGCATATAATATACTGGGCATGTGGATGGCATATAATAGACAGGGCAGTGTGGATGGCATATAATATACTGGGCATGTGGATGAAATATAATATACTTGGCAGTGTGGATGGCATATAATATACTGGGCATGTGGATGGCATATAATAGATTGGGCAGTGTGGATGGCATATAATAGACTGGGCATGTGGATGGCATATAATAGACTGGGCATGTGGATGGCATATAATATACTGGGCATGTGGATGAAATATAATATACTGGGCATGTGGATGGCATATAATATACTGGGCATGTGGATGAAATATAATATACTGGGCAGTGTGAATGGCATATAATATACTGGGCATGTGGATGGCATATAATAGACTGGGCATGTGGATGGCATATAATATACTGGGAATGTGGATGGCATATAATATACTGGGCATGTGGATGGCATATAATAGACTGGGCAGTGTGGATGGCATATAATATACTGGGCAGTGTGATGGAATTATATAATAGACTGTTGGCATGTGGCGGATGGCATAAATAGATTGGGCGAGGGATGGCATATAATATACTGGCATGTGGATGAAATATAATATACTTGGCAGTGTGGGATGGCATATAATAGACTGGGACGTGTGGCATGGCATATTAATAGACTGGCAGTGTGGATGGCATATAATAGACGGGATGGATAACGATGGGCGTGGGTGGATATAACGGCATGGATGCAGATATACTGGGCATGTGGATGGCATATAATATACTGGGCATGTGGATGAAATATCATATACTGCCATCCACATGCCCAGTATATTATATGCCATCCACATGCCCAGTCTATTATATGCCATCCACATGCCCAGTCTATTATATGCCATCCACTTGCCCAGTATATTATATTTCATCCACATGCCCAGTCTATTATATGCCATCCACATGCACAGTATTTTATATGCCAGCCACACTGCCCAGTCTATTATATGCCATAAAGTTGCCCAGTATATAATGTGCCAGTCTGGATCTCACTATACTAATACAGTCAGCCCCCTCACAGGTTTGTATCTGCAGCCTCACCTTGTCAGGAGCAATCACTGACTGAGTGGGAACTGGGAGAATAGACAGAGAGTCGCCATGGGTTATGCAAACAATGTAACTAGTGCGAGTTGTCAGCGTAGTGTGGCGCATGCGCAGATGAATGCGGGGACCTTGTGGCCGGCACCGCTTCATCATCTGCACATGTCCGTGCGCAGAGCACAAGCGATGCTGACTGCGCAGGCGCGAGAATGCCAGACGCGGTCAGCGAGAGTTGCGGGCAGCAGGCGGGACGTGAGTAGGTGACGTCAACAGTAGGGCCGAGCAAGGGGGCGTTGAAATGAAGACGAAGGGCGGATGAGGGGCGGTAATATTGATTTGAAAATGTGGCAGTGAGAAGACGTTTCCAGAGGGTGGGGGGAATATACTCCTCTTCAACCCCGCCCATTTGGCGACTGGAGTAGTCAAACTGCACAGGTTTTTCAAAGGTAAAATATAAGTTATCTTTTTCTCTGTAAAGCCGATTTTTGCAACAAAAGATGTTTAGTAGTGTACATGCAATGCTCTATGGGGAAGTGTGGAGGGCTAAAATCGGGGTGTACTGGTGACAGGTTCCCTTTAAGTGGTTGTACATTTTTGTAAAGTTTTATAGCAGTGGTGGCGAACCTATGGCACTTGTGCCAGAGGTGGCACTCTGAGACTTTTCTGTGGGCACCCAGGCCTTCAACCCAGCATAGAGTTTGCCAGACAGGACTCAAGGTTTCCTCCTGCAGTCCAAGACAGCTCAGGATGTGCGATGCTCAGCGCTATTTTAAAGCAACATCCTTGGCTGCCAGGACTACAGGAGGAGCAAGAAGGTGTGGATAGATTGATTGTCATTAGAATTCCTGCTCTGGGTTTCCTGTTTCTTCCTCTTCAGGGGACCCTGAAGGTAAGCTACAATCCAAATTTCTCCATCTTCTTTCTATTGTATTGGTGTCCTCGGGATGCCAATACAATTGAAACCTGTGATACAGCAGGAATCAATAAATAATTGCTTAAATTGGCATATCAGCACTTCTAGGTGGGTTTTGGTTGTAGTTTGGGCACTCTGTTTCTAAAAGGTTGGTATACAAGGGCTTAGGGTTGGCATTGCCCCAAAAACGCACACACACTAAAGCCTCGAGCTGAGGCCTGATATTAGGTTGTAGTGGGCGCATACAGTTGATGCAATATCAAAGCTAAGCCTTTGTATACCCTTACTATAAAGTGATAGGAGAATGCATGGGTAGGTGAAAGGGGTTGCTGGCCATATATTTTCTGAGCTACTGTTTTGACATTCAGATATACAAAGGTTGATGTATTTTCCTGTAAAACTTTACAGTAACTTTAATGTGGATACTATAAACATTTTCACAGATCGCAGGCCCCACAAGAATTGCAAACATTCAAAAAAGTAAGTTCTATTTCTATCCAGTGTTATTTATTATTACACCGTATCAGAGGCATAACTTGTGGGTGTGCAGTGGGTTCCCAGAAGACTAAGAATGTGACACTTTCTAGTTCAGGGGGCCTGGTTTATATTTGTATCCAGGCTCAGCAGCTCCAAAATATGTATCTTCTTCTCTCTAGATATTTTCAAATTTGGCAACAGGCTATGCTGAAAAAAATAAAGGTGAAATTAATGTTAAGTTGAGCTCTTGCCCCTTTCAGATGAACTTATATGGTGCCCGTATGCTAGCAGTACAAACCATAGGAGTGGATTGTATACGGCATGCTACAGTGTGCACACGTATCACCATACCATGCCATCATCCTTCACCTCTTCAGCCAAACGTGCGCTGACCTGGGTTTGTGTGAAAGAAGCCTTAGAAGTACCATATGGAAATAATGGACAATGAAAACAATTTAAAAAAGCAAAAAAGTTAAATTACACACCTTTTTTCAAGATGGTGCCCCTGCAAATTATTTTGAACTATAACTTTTACTTTTTAAAGAGCAGCTGGACTGTTAGAAAAAAAAACCCTGCTATAAGTAGAGTTGCTATCAACACAAAGAGGGGGTTCATTACAGTTTAGCAATGGGAACTCGGTTTATAGGACTAAGACTATGTAAATTGAGAGGTTACTTACATTTGGAGACTATTCAAGACCGTTTTTTGTGCCAGACAACCTAGCTAGCCAGACACACTTAGTCAATCAGTGGTCAATCAATCATCTTCTGTGCAAAGGGTATTCACTATTCTCTTTCTGTACATATCATAATTAAATATTAATCATTGCAAATAATTATAAGCACCTTTTACTGATACATTCAAACTTTAATACTTTATTACACTCCTTTTATTTGCAGTATTAAGGACCAGGAAATTAAATATTCAAGTAAGTTTTTTTTTTTGTCGAAGAAGCACAGTAGGTTTGTTACATGCCACAAGTACTATCCTTTTGTCACAATCGTTCTATAAATAACCATGAAGTAAATAGGCCCCATTTATGGTTTATGGTTTCGTTTACAGAACAAATAATCATCATTTTAAATTAAGATAATTTTTTTTAAATCTGGAAATTAGATCGGTCTGGTTTATTTTTGATGCAGGTTTTTCTTTGATTGCTGCTTTGTACACTCTTGGAACTCTCTTGATAAGCTGAAAGAGGTAGTAACCAGAAAAAGTTTTAACATCACAGATGTGCCCTGTAAGGTTTAATGAGTGGGATTTCTTGCCTTATCAATCAGTTGTGTTGTGCAGAAGTCAGGTGGATACACAGCCATTAGTCCTGCTGAATAGAATGTTAGAATTTGCATTATGGCTAAAAAAAACAACTAAGTAAAGAAAAAAGAGTTTCCATCATTACTTTAAGAAATGAAGGTCAGTCAGTCCGAAAGATTGGGAAAACTTTGAAAAAGTCCCCAAGTGCAGGTGCAATAACCATCAAGCAGTACAGAGAAATAGGCTCACATGAGGACCGACCCCAGGAAAGGAAGACCAAGAGTCTCCTCTGCTGCAGAGGATAAGTTCATCCGAGTCACTAGCATCAGAAATCACAGGTTTACAGGAGCTCAGATTAGAGCCCAGGTCAATGTCACACAGAGTTCTAGCAGCAGACATATCTCTACAACAACTGTTAGGAGGAGACTGTGTGCAGCAGCCTTCATGGTAAAATAGCTGCTAGGAAACCACTGCTAAGGACAGGCAACAAGCAGAAGAGACTTGTTTGGGCTAAAGGACACAAGAAAAGGACATTAGACCAGTGGAAATCTGTGCTTTGGTCTGATTAGTCCAAATTTGACATATTTGGTTTCAACCACAGTGTCTTTGTGTGACACAGAAAAGGTGAATGGATGGACTCTATATGCCTGGTTCCCACTGTGAAGCATGGAGGAGGAGGTGTGATGGTGTGGGGGTGCTTTGCTGGTGACAGTGTTGGGGATTTATTCCAAATTGAAGGTATACTGAACCATTATGGTTACCACAGCGTCTTGCAGCGGCAAGCTATTCCATATGGTTTGCGTTTAGTTGGACCATCATTTATTTTTCAACAGGACAATGTCCACAAACAGACCTCCAGGCTGTTCAAGGGCTATTTTACCAAAAAAGAGAGTGACGCTAAATGACCTGGCGTTCACAGTCACCAGACCTGAACCCAATCGAGATGGTTTGGGGTGAGCTGGACCACAGAGTAAAGGCAAAAGGGCCAACAAGTGCTAAGCATCTTTGGGAACTCCTTCAAGACTGTTGGAAGATCATTTCAGGTGACTACCTCTTGAAGCTCAGCAAGAGAATGCAAGAGTTTACAAAGCAGTAATCAAAGCAAAAGGTGGCTACTTTGAAGAACCTAGAACATAATACATATTTTCAGTTGTTTCACACTTTTTGGTTAAATATAAATTGACACATGTTGTCATGAAAACACAGAAAACTCTTTGAATGAGAAGGTGTGTACAAACTTTTGTTCTGTACTGTATGTCTGTATGTATATATACTGCATTTTTATTGCATTAATATTGTATATACAGCAAAGAAGTATGACTCACACAAAGCAATCATGTGATAAATAAATGAATGGGAAATTAATTAATTAGTAACAGAGTCCACAGAGCTGGAAGTGGATGACTGTATACTCTGCAGGCTATACTGCATCATGCTGCTTTTTCCTCATTCATTTGAATGGGAACTGAGTTGCAATTTTTGTAATTGACCACTATAATGTATGTTCACTTCAATTCATTCTAGACAACCCATTTAAGTGAATA
Organism: Engystomops pustulosus; assembly: GCA_019512145.1. Lineage (NCBI taxonomy): Eukaryota > Metazoa > Chordata > Amphibia > Anura > Leptodactylidae > Engystomops > Engystomops pustulosus. The sequence goes on along the minus strand of CM033642.1, from coordinate 109,428,874 downwards.
TGTTTCAATATGTTATGAGAAGAACATATGAGTTTTTCCTTTATTTTAATTATGTCATTTTAGCCAGAAGAACAGAAATAAAGAATCAAGAGCAAATAATGTAAGCTTTTCAACATTGTTATATATACAAATTTGAGTAAAAATATTTCAGTTTTATGAAAGTGTTTGCAACAGAATTCTATAGACCTTTTTCTGCACCAACTAATAGGAGATGCATGCAGAGTTAGACTAGACAAACTAAGGCCCCTTTCACACTTGCGTTTTTCACGCACTTGTTTTGCGCATGCTTTTGACGTGCAGAACTTGCATTGCACTCTGTAATCAATGGGCTTTTTCAGACTTGCATTCTTTTTCACGCACACATGCACATTTATTTAAATGCACATTTAAATCTCAGCATGCTCTACTTTTCGAAGTCATGTACATGAAAAGGGCACCATACAAAACGCATCGCACTCTGAGACACATGCAAGCGTTTTTCACTGATCAATTGCCATAGAAAAGATAGACCTCAGTCCTGAGTCTTTTTCAAGTGCGTTTTCTGCGCGTGAAAAACACATTTACTAAGGGTCAACGGACCGCATTTCTGTCAGGTTTCCCGACTATTTCCGTTTTGCGCCACATTTAACAGGGGTTTTTGGCGCACGCGATCGGATTTTGGCGCCAACTTTCACGTGACACAAATCGGGGGGCGGGCCGTCGGACAACCGACTGATTCGGACTAAGCACGGAATTTTAAATTCAAATTGTGTCGCAAGGCAAGCACTCACATACACTGGGGAGAAGAAGGTGAACTCTGGCAGACCTGAGCAGGGAGCGACACATGCAGGATATCGGGCGCACGATCTTGTTGAATCGTGGCAGACTTCATCCTTGTCGGACAACGCACCTCGTGGATTGGGCAGGGACTGGGTAAGTACATGTGCCCCACTGTGTTTAGGGTATCTCAATCAACCTACTAGGTACTCATGAGGTTTAAAAATTCTAAAACAGTGTTGTTTATAGATGGATGCCTCGGGTTTAACCACTATGAGCATAATTTGCATACCTGTATGAATAAATCATGACCAAAGAAGTCTCCATACACAGTGGTGTCTCTTAAATTTCAAACAGTACCCCATCCACCAAATCAACTGATCTAGAGAAATAACTTATTCTCCTTTTCAGTAGTTAAAACTCAAATGAAGGAGGCTAACCACAAACTATAAACCAAGGGACCAAATGTTTCAACTGTTAATTTCTGGCACATATTTCCTTTGCCTTAACACTACAGTTAATATAAAGAAGTCCACGGAAACCAATGAAGTTTAGTTGCAAGCAGGTAATTCATGGTGTGTCCATTTGTACAGAGCAGGAGGTATTATTTTAAGTGGATACCAGTTCTTTATATCGGATGCTGAGGTACCTAGAAGTGCTCCTTTATGATGCTGATGTAGTCTAATGTATAAGTATAAAATCTTCATAGTAAATAAGTAGAAAGTACATCAAGAAGTCATTCGTACATTTCTTATGCTTCATGAGTTTCCTAATATTTAACAGATTAAAAATGTAATGAATGTGTGTGATTTTCATGAAGCACATGAAATATATAAATTGCTTAACAGGGTGTTCTTTCTACTATAAACCAAGGGACCAAATGTTTCAACTGTTAATTTCTGGCACACATTTCCCTTGCCTTAACACTACAGTTAATTTAAAGTAGTCCACAGAAACCAATGAAGTTTAGTTGCAAGCAGGTAATTCATGGTGTGTCCATTTGTACAGAGCAGGAGGTATTATTTTTAGTGGATACCAGTTTTTTTTATATCAGATGCTGAGGTACCCAGAAGTGCTCCTTTATGATGCTGATGTAGTCTAATGTATAAGTATAAAATCTTCATAGTAAATAAGTAGAAAGTACATCAAGAAGTCATTTGTATATTTCTTATACTTCATGAGTTTCCTAATATTTTACATATTAAAATGTAATGAATGTGTGTGATTTTCATAAAGCACATGAAATATATAAATTGCTTAAAGGGGTATTCCGGGAATATGAACATCTGACGCAAAAACCCAAGATGATATAAATAAATGAATACAACAATACTCAATGTTATTAGTCACAAAACGGAGCTTAAATAATTTGATTTTATGATTTACAAAATTTATGGCCTCTCTAAAGTAGGTGGAGTTATCACTAAGATGGCCGCCACTGGAAACTACAAGTTCCATGATCCTTTAGTTCTCAGTAACTCCTCCTACCACTTATGCTCTGCTCCCAGTGATGATGTAACAGGTTTTCTTGCTCTTTTACCATAGTAATGATGTGTAACTGCCATCACCACAACACTGGCCATGCTGGATGCACTGCAACCAACCGACTGCAGCCAAACGTAGTGGTGATCACATGACCGGTCCAGGCAGGTACAGGACATGTGATGTGGACATGTGACCAGCAGCCATCTTCTGTCCTGCCATGGACCGCGCGGAGGAAATTAACAGACTGATTAAAGGGCTGGTAGCATTTTAATTCTTCATTACAGTCTATGTCATCTGCATTTTCTGCTAAGGGGAGCAAAATTTTAAATAACAACTAATTACACATTAGCTTATATTTTGAGTGCCCACTTGTATATGAATTACGCTGATTCCTGGAATACCCCTTTAACAAGATTTCAGGGTGTTCTTTCTACTTATTTACTATGGAATAACATAAAGCAATAAGAACCTCTGCTAAATCTGTATTACATAAGTATATAGATATCTATATACAAAATAAGTACAAAATCTTCTACAAGTATATATATAAGTATATAAGTACAAAAGCTTCTGCAATTTATACATGAATTATTAATTTTATGATTGATTTTATCATAGTTTTATTTAATGCTGGACACACAAATGTTCAGTTCTCAAATATGGGGGTAATTTGTCATTAGGCATGCTCCTTGGGACAGTTCTATGTCTATTTTCGGAGCTCCGCTGCCCATCAGAGAAATTAAAGTGGCTCTTGGTGCTTTAACCCCTTAATGACTGCCGTATCGGCTTTTTACGGCGGTCATTAAGGGTACTTCTTCTGAAGCGTACGCCTTTCTACGGCGGCGCATCAGAAGAAGATTTCGGGACACCGGGTCTCGCTGGTGCCGGTGTCGGGCTGTGATATCACAGCCCAGACCCGGCACTAACACCCGGGATCGGAGAAACTCAGATCCCGGGTGTTTAACCCCTTACACGCCGCGGTCAAGCATGACCGCGGCGTGCAAGTGTGTCCCCCGTGGATCGGACCCCCCGGTGTGCTTACCGGGGGATCTGATCCCTCCTGCCTCAGCCCTGGGTTCCGACGAGTGACCCGAGGCTGTCGGCTTCTCTCCCCGCCGGGTTCTGCTCAGTTACTTACACTATACACTGCAATACAAGTGTATTGCAGTGTAAAGGCTTGAATAATATAAATAATATAAATAAATAAATAAAATAAAAGTCCCATAATCTCCCCAGTAACACATAAAATGCAAATAAAGTAAATAAAACACAAAAACACGTACATATTTGGTATCACCGCGTCCGTAATAATCTGTACGATAAATCTAAATCAATATTGAACCCGCGCGTTGAACTACGTAAAAAAAAAAACTCGAAAAACTTCCCATAATATACAATTTTTTATCAACACTATCACAAAAATGTTTCTAAAAATTGATCAAAAAAGTTACGTCCCTTTAATAAGCCCTCACAGATCTGACAACAGAAAAATACGAGTTATGGCCCTGAAAGTGTTCAATAGTAAAACACAATGCGATTATTTTCCAATAATTGGTTTTGCTCGGAAAATTGAGCAAAAATAAGAAAAACTATATAATGAGGTAACACCGCAATCGTATGAACCAGAGAATAAAGATAAATATTATTTTTACGTTACGGTGAGCGGGGGAAAAAAATTCTACAAATCCAAAATAAAAATTGATGATTTTGTTTGTGTCCCCCTTGAAATAGTTAATAAAATCTCATGAATAAGCTATAGACCCCTAAAATAAATTATCTATACATTGTATCTCATCCTGTAAATAATAAGACCTCATATGTTTGCATTACCAAAAAAAATAAAAATTTATAGGTCGTACAATGTGACAATACAAATCTGCTGTGAATGGCGCCTCCATTCATTCTATACTCGGCCGTGCGCCCATACAGCAGTTTACCACCACATATGGGGTATCAGTAAACTCGGGAGGAATTGGGCATCAAGCGTTGCAGTGCGTTTCATCATTTAATTTATTCTGAAACTGTCAGTTTGGCCTAAATGAATGTATTTTCCAAAAAAATTCTATAGTTTCTAAATCGCAGGTCCATATTTTTTAACCCATGTGAAACACTTAAAGGGTTAATAGACTTAATAGAAGTTGTTTTACATACGTTGAGGGGTGAACTTTCTATAGTGGGGTAATTTATGGGGTTTTACTATTATTTAGGCCTCTCAAAGTCACTTGAAAGCTGAGTTGTCCCTCAAAATGTGAGTTTTGGCAATTTTCATGAAAATAAGAAAAATCGCACCTAAAGTTCTGCACCTCATAACATCCTAGAAAAATGACCGGAAGCATAAAATATCATCCCAACATAAAGCAGACATTCTGTAAATGTTAATTATAAAACTTTTTGGGTAGTTTTACATCTTGTCTGGAAACCAGAACATTTCAAACTTGGAAAATGAAGAATTTTTACAAACTTTTGCCAAATTTTCACTTTTTTTCAGAACAAAACGCAAAACTTATCACTTAAATTTTATAACTAACATGAAGTACAATGTGTCACAAGAAAACATTCTCAAAATCACCCGGATATGTTAAAGCGTTCCGAAGTTATAACCAATTATCGTGAGACATGTCAGATTTGAAAAATCGAGTCTGGTCATTGAGCTGAAAACTAGTGTCGGTGATAAGGGGTTAATAATTGTTCTCATGGTTTGCATTCTGTTTTTTTTTAAGTCCCAAAACAGTCTCAAAATGCATAAAGAGTCCCAACACATACACCAACAGGGGACTGGAGTAACTGGGAGACTTTTTGCAAAAGTCAGAAGTCATGAATCTGGCTTTGTACAGTGTTGCACACTACTAGCAGTAGTTGTATGTTTACACCAAATTAATGAAGAGGTGGAAATAGGCCTGTAAGACTATTTAGCAGTGAAAAGTCCCAAAAAACCTCAATGTGACTTTTTGTGCCAAAAAACCCAGAAAAACAAATGATGAATAACCTGTTATGTATTTATGAGGACTAATCCAAACTATTTAGTGAGTTTTAATCACCCTTCTTGTTATGGTGTGTTAGCAGGACAGGATTACATATTCTGTGTTCAAATCTACTGTTTCTGAAGTGGATTTTGCTCAGGCATCCACAAAAAATAGAGTGTGTTGTTTCTTTTTTTTTTATCAGTAACAGATTTCTATATTTTTTATTTTTTATTTTATTAAATGGCTAATCGGATGCTAAATGTAAACCTTAATACAGGAACAATCAACAGCCATATGTGAACAGTGAGTATAATTTGTCATTTTTGAATATGTACAAGTAGAAGCATGAGAAATAAGAATGTAATCTAGAATCAACATATTTTACCTAAGGACATAATGACACCTATTACTATGTATTTCTCCTTGTACAGGGTGGTAGTATTTATTGACATCATTTTGGGTAATGAATTACCTTGTGAACATTGTATCAAATTTTTATTCACATGTTTTTCTCCGTCACTTTTAGAAAATTTTGCTGTGTAGCAAAGATAAAAAAGTGAGTTCCTAAAATATAACTTTTACATTAAAGTAATATAAAATCACACAGCAGCGATAATTGATTTCCTGTGGGTATTATTTCCTAAGGCACTCTGTCCCTATACATACACTCAGACAGTTGCTCAAAACTGGTGTCCTTATGCAATATACTTTTTTACCACTAAGTGTCCTCAACTGCTCGTCTGTCTGCCTGCAGTATGACTATCCTAAGGTTTAGCACTACAGGTCACAGTGAACCTCAGTTTGCATTATGCCCCAATGCGTTTCATCAAAACAACTAACTCATCAGGGGTCAGATGAAAATAAATGTACATATTAGACAACCCTTAAAATATTGAGAGAGCGCAGCTCAGCAGCAGACTTGAATGCCCATTCACCCATTTGGGAGGGAGGAGGCAGCTCTGAACCACAGCATCAGACCAGACATATCCAGGTAACTATTGGGGCAACATTACATATTAATGGAGGACAGAAGATACAAATAAATAACTGTGGATGAATGAAGGGGTTTTGGCCCCTTCCCATACACCTCCCTCGCTTGGCTCCCTGTTCCCCTATATATTTGATATGAAAGTTGATTACAACAGCATCATTAAATGAAGCAGGCAAAGTTCCCACCATTATCGGACAACTTAATGACTGTTTTATTATAGAAACACTATGGCAATGTGCAGACATTTCTCTATGGGGACATGAAGGAGCCAGAAACAGAGATCCAGATGACAGGTTCCCTTAAAGCTTCAATAAAGGCAAGAACCTGGTCATCATGAACCACTGGGTGAGGGAATAGGTGAAAATATCCTACATGATAGGTATGGTTACTGTCAAGTGACATTCAATCCTACAAGTAAATTTGTGGATGAGTTGAACCAGATCTTGAAAGTATACAATCCAGATGTGTTTTGAGTAGCATTTTCTCCCATTTTTTCCCATTGTGTTTGCATTTCTTTCTGAGATTATGTCAGGACTTCTAATATAAATGTGGTGGCTGGTGTGAATCTGCACTGAAACGCTCCTTTAGGTTTTGTGTTGCGATGGACACAGTCCAGCCGCAACACTAAACTGGTGCAAAAGCTTCATAAATACATGTGCAGGCAGTTTGCACATTTGCTTATGTGCAAAGAGCCCCATTTAACTGGCGTAGCCAGTTTGATAAATTGGGGCCAATGGGGTGAACGCTGAATAAGCCCATTTTCACAAGATGCAAGTAAATTGTGTTTTGAACTGCATTTCAAGTGCATCTTGAGTATCTCCACCCTGAATGCAGTTGTGTGTAGACCTAAATGCTTGTCTCTTGTAAGTAGTAATAAGTGTTTTTTTTTTTTATCACGCTGCTATTTACTGAACACAAGTGTTTTTCTCTAAACACATCTATGTTCGGGGAGGTATTCCAGATGTACTTAATATACATTTCAAAATGCAATTCAATTGCATCTTGTGAACACAGCCTTAAGATCCAGCATTGGGTAGGACCTCTTATTAAAAGCAATCTGTGCCACCACCATCTTCCCCTCTTATTGTGGACTCTCATCTCCCTCTTATATTGTGGCCAGGGCCATATTTTCAGCTAGGAACTGGCCTTGGTACCTAGGGCGGCCCAGGGAGGAGGTCTCACATCCTGTACCTGACGTAGAAGAGCACAGGAGCTCTCAGCTCCGGTGTTCTGCTTCTTCCTAATAACACAGATTGCGAGCCCATGATATGTGTGATTGTATATGCAGCACAGGCGACTGCCATAGACCTTTAACTTGGCACCAACTGACGTCATCATTTGTCACCTGCACCAGAGATATACAGAAGATGCCGGTAGGAGCCGTTAAGTATGTTTTTTTAAATTTATTTTTCTCTTTTGTTTATTGGCCACTGTGCACTGTGACTACGTGAGGCAGTACTAGCTACTGGGACATGGGGACTGCACTGTGACTACCTAGGGTCAGCACTTGCTACTGGGGCATGGGGGCAGTTATGTGACTTCTTGGATGTATCATTGTGACAACTTAGGGGCAGCACTGGCTACTGTGGCATGGGCACAGCTCTATGACTTCTGTGGCGCAGCACTGGGTACTGGGTGACTTGTTGGGGACAGCATTGTGACAACTTGGGGCAGCACTGGCTACTAGGGTGTGGGGGAAGCACTGTGATTACTGGGGAGTGGGGACAGCACTCTAACTACTTGGGGACAGCACTGACTACTGGGGCATGGGAGCAGCGCTGAGAATAATTGTGGTCAACACTGTGACTACTTAAAGTACATCTTCCTCCAGGTTCAAGGATTGTAAACCAAGCACAGTGATATACTGGTGTTTACCCCCTCTGTCAGGATCTTCTCTTCTTTTAGCTTATTATGCTCTGGTTTTTACAAAAGGAAAATGCTTTTAAAATTAAGCAAATGAGCCCCATAAGAAGCTTAAAGAAGAGCGCTTCCTGCCAGGGGGGCACACACAGGTATGTCAGTGTGCTTGGCTTACAATCCTTCATCCTGGTGGTAGATGTCCTTTAAGGGAAGCACTGTGACTACTTGGTGGTAGCACTTGCTATTGGGGCTTGGAGGTAGTAATATGACCACTTGGGGGCAGCACTGTGACTATATGGAGGCAGAATAGACTTCTGGGGGCAGCACTGTGGCCACTGCAGGCATCCCTGTGACTACCCGGGGGCAGTGCTGTGACAACTGGGAGCAGTACTGGCCAAGGAGGGGCAGGTGCTGTAACTATTGCCACTGTAGGGGCATTTCTGTGATCTCTGTGAACAACAGAACACTATTACATTTTTGATTAGAAGGTGGAGGAGATAATGATAAAATGAGGAACCTAAATTTTTTGTTTCAAAATTTTTAGAGACGAGTTCTATTGGGGAGAAGCTGTCATATCCTCCAGAAAATTTAAGATAATTCCTGCAACCAAATCCAGTTGCTGGATTTAAAGTAAGGGCTGGTTTCACACATTATCAATATACTAAGGATTGTCTAATGGATATATCTATTTTCACCCAATCCCTGATTGTTTTGATGAAACATGGTTGGTCATAATGCAATAGAGGCGCTTACTGGGACCTGTAGTGCTAAACTTTAGTATAGTCATACCTCAGGCAGATATACTAGCAGTTGAGGACACCTGATGGTGAAAAGTGATATAACACAATGACACCAGTATTACCATGAAGACAAGTTTCTTAAATGTACTCAGGATAACAAAATAACACATTCTCTAATTCACTGTAATTAACAAAAATACAGCAAGTCCAACCTGTCTCTATCAGTCCTGGTGTACACAATTTTAGTTGCCCCTGGACACGACCCTGTAACTTCTGGTAACTTATGGTTGGGTGGCCGCTATCTTCGATTCCTAGCCCGGATCTCATATTGACACTCACTAATTCACTTCTTGCCAGCACCACATCGTGAGCAGAAAAAAGGTGCAAACTGAAAACTACAAGCAGTTAAGTTATCCAGAGGAAGGGGGAGGCAGTCACATATCTGTGAGAATACATATGTAACAGGGCTGACAGTGTAAAAGTGTGTCAGCCTCTGTCTGTCATGCCTCTGTCTAATATGTATCCCTGCATCTCATCTGTCTCATCTCTGTGTCAATGTGTTAGCACAATGTAAAAAGCCAGATTTAAGTGTATATACACCTGTACCCTGATAATGTAACCACACTGTCACCTCACAGAAGTACACAACCTGGAATTTTGCACTGACCAGCCTAGGGAGTGATAGGAGCTAAACAGCAATAAAACTGAGTAAAATTGTAAAGAAAGGGGTTAAAATGATCTTTATTGTGTAAACATCAGTAGGAGATGAATTGAAATTTGAGAATTTCTTTCACTCTATAAGGGCAATTGTGTCAGTGGAAGTATATAGACACAGTTAATTTAATACCCACAGAAAGTAAATTGCTTCTTGCTGTTCTGTGATTCTATATTACTTTTTAATGTATGTCTGATAAAAATAGCATTTTAGAAACTCCCTTATTTCTATGCTTATTCAGTGAATTTCTGACATTTTTGTAGGTGGTGAAAAGCTGCAATTAGGACATTTTTTTGCTTATTTCTGTATATAATCTACAGAATGGGGGTTGTTTTTAAATTTTTATAATCTATATTTTTCAATAATTTTTTTCAGTATATCTGTATGCCTCAGCTGCATGATACATGTTAACCTATGTGCTTTTTTTTAAAGAAAATATGGAGCCTCATTATGCAAATGAAATATGTAAGTGGCTACTTGTTACATAGTTACATGCGTTTGTGTATTTGATAGTAATATAACCTTTACAATACTGTAAATCTTTTTTTATTTAGTGGTGGAAACAGAAAATGATGCAGCATATATGTAAGTTGTAGTAAACTGCATGCAATAATTGTTATTTCTAACTAGATTTCTATATAATAATTATATCTATACGTTATCTAAATGCATTCTCTCTCTCTCGTAGTGTGTTGGTATATAAAGGTCTATATTAAAACAGACCTCCACTTCCAACAAATTTTGCAGATATCAGTAGCAGTGTTCCACATCATTATATAATTTTAGTGAATCTCATCAGCTTCTATGTTATCTGATACCAAAATATCTGCCTGTCTTGCTAGCAAGATGGAGCTCAGTGGAAATTTCCAAAATGAAAAGCAGATTAGGAATAAAGGAGGGAGGGTTATACGAGCCAAACCAATTGGACAAGGAAGCACTTTGCTGTGATAAAATATATTACAGTTCCTGATATTCGGTTGCACTATTCATTTATGCAAAGATTGTGGAAACATTAGTAACAATTAAGTTTCTATGAAAAACACAGTGCCATGCAACCGCAAAGTAAGGCTACATTCACACTGACGTGTGCCCTCCATACTGTAGCATGGCGGGCACACGTCAGTGCCGGGGAAAGGAGGAGGGGGTGAGTGCTGCTCAGCCCCTCCCCTCTCCATAGAGAAACATGGGGCACGACGCCATATTCCAAGAAAAGATAGGACATGTTCCGCACTTGTGCTGCACTGTACCGCTCCTGCAGGGCAACGAGCATCCATTGCTTTCCCCCTTACGGCTGTGTGAATGCAGCCTAAGGATGTGCAAACTGCTCCAGCTTCAATGAGTTTCACCTGCTGGCATGTCTATTCAACATTAGTTCATAATTTGTTTAGTAACATTTTTTCTGTTGGTTGCAGGGCATTGTTTTTCTTAGACCTTTAATTGTAACTAATTTTTCCCCAGACTTTGCATAAATTAATAGTACAAGTGAATAACAGGAAATGTAATGTATCTTATCAGGGAAAAATGCTTCCTCCTCCAATTAGGAACCAGAACTAACTTCTATGGTATGTAGGACCATGCCCACACATGTTTCCCATACTTTTGTTTTTATTAACAGCTGCTCCTTTCATTCCAAACCTTTACTTTTTGGAATGAAATATGAAAATTAGACTGAAGCATTTTGGGAGAGCTCCTCAGGGCCCCAGCACCACATCTCACTGGACCCAGGAGTGAAATAGCTTAAGGGAAAGAAGGAGAGATGGTGCTAGATTGTGGAAGTGTCAAAGGAGTCATTGTTATTGCTGTGAAAATTTTATTCCTTATTTTTTTTTCATTTACAGGACACATTCCATTGTATTTCATACTGTAATTATAATCTCAAATAAAACATACACATATTATCGTTTATAATGTGAAAGAATAGTGTTGGTATATTTTTCTTTTTACTTCAGTTATCCTATTCCATCTGATTACTACAATTTTGGTAAGTATATAACCACATTGAACAGAACCTTTTAATGTAAATAAAAGTGCACTCTTAATTGTATATGTGATTTCCTGAATAGATTTCTGCAACACATCTTTATATGGCAATGTCTTCAACTCTGACAACCAATGTGCACAACCAGGTATAGCTATTCACATATAATTCTTAACATAAAGATGAAACTAGGTCTTCTGGTGTTGGTCTTGGTGGTGTCCGCAGTGTTTGTTGCATAATCCTGCAGCTCCCGATTATATTGAAAAATTTTTGGTGGACATAATTTGTTATTCTGGTTAGATTAGCAGTTGTACCGTACTCTTTCCATTTACAGATGATCGACTGAAAAGTGCTTCATAAGAAAATGTTGAATTTTCTTTATAGCCCTCATGGTTGCAGAGATATCAGTCCCAGTATCTGATCATTCTAATCCTCTCCCCTGTCAAAGAGGAGGTGCGGAAGGAGTAGGCATGTGTTATACCAATCTCTCAACACTGTCAGAGTATAACACATACAGTAGCAGCTACTTGTGCAACCGGCATTTTCCATAGCAGTAGCCACCTTTGGAATGAACATGTCATGCAGCAGTAGCTACTGCTATAGAACATGCTTGTTTCCTAGGTGGCTACTGCTATAGAAGATACTGTTGCCTATGGTCTACAGCTATATAGCATGCTCATTGTCAGTGTCTATATCCTGCTAATCTTCTGCTTGCGCTCCTGTCAACTGTGTTCTGAATGATGCTGACAGGAGCCAGGAGCATGCAGCAGCGGCAGTGCAACTTACTAGATAACCATAAGGAGGTCATTTTAGCAACCATGGAGGCAAGAAAAAACATTCAAAGTGCCCCTGAATCTGTCAAGCAGTCCCTACAATATTGATCTGTTACTCACTGCATGTGGTGAGGTGGCCTCTTTAACAATGCAGTTCACTTTGACACAACTTTATCCCTGAGTAGTGTGGTGTATTCCTTGGTTTTCATGATTCTGTTTGTTGAGGCCTTCACAGAACCAGTATAGTTATACTGAGAATAGCAGGGTAGTGGATGGATTTTATATAAATTCTTTTAACATGCTGCATTAAGAAATTGTTCCTGCTCTAGTTTTTGAATCTAGAGTATATCTATTTTTTGGTACAGATTCTGGTTTGGAATTTACCTTTTGCAATGCAGTGGTTGAACGCCTCTCTCTGACACAAAATGTGGCATAAATCTGCCTCAAAAACAATTTAGGCTAAATTCACACTACCGTTTATTCTCTCCGTTAGAAAAAAGTGAAGAATGGTAGTTTAACGTATCAGTTCAAAATCCCATTGACATTTTTATGTCATCCGGTATGGTCAGTTTGTCATGGATCCATGTGTTTTTTTCAAACGGAGGAAAAGTACTGCAGCCTCTGTCATTTTTCAGTCCAAAAAACAGATTTAAGGAACAGAGAGACGGAACGGTAGTGTGAAATGAGCCTTATTCTAGTTACTGCTGCAGTGCAATTACAGCTGCATGTGCACCAATCCTAATGGTACAAGTTGTGGTCAGGTGCTTCTTTAATAAATTCGACACATTAGTCTTCATAGTCAGATACAGAACAAATTATTTTCTTGTCTTTTCTTCCTAAGAGTATGAAGTAATTGATCAGGAAATCCATGCTGTAAGAAGTACAGTGAAGAAAAAGTCTGGTAAGTATTTTGCAGCTTATCGTATATAATTAAGTATAAGCCGACCCGAGTATAAGCCGCGACCCCTAATTTTACTACAAAAAACTGGGAAAACCTTTTGACTCAAGTATAACACAATTGTTAAATGTTTTATATTAAATGGCCTTTCTGAGTGACAAGCGTGAATAACACCGTATACATGTCTGTGGGAGTGCAACAAAAACACTTTTCACTGACAGAAAACTGATAAAAAACGGATTTCATACATTAAAATCTGAAGATTTCTGCAATGCTCATATGTAAGGGTCCATACAATGATACCATGACCACTTTGAGGCTAGTGTCAGTGGGTAGCAAGACCCATAGTGAGTGATTTTACATACTATGATTTGTAAAGCGCTAGGGAATTTAAAGATTATTACTATTTTTCTGTTCTAGTTACATCTCTGAGTGCCGCAGATGGACGGTCATGTGATCTCTAACTGTCCATGAGTCCTGCAGGGTCAATGCTCATGAACATTTACAGATCACATGACCCTCCATCTGCGACCATTTTATGGACAGGAATTGAGGTAAAAAATAAGGTAAAAGACAGGAGGCTTCACTTTACATATCAAGAAAGTGGTGCAGAACTATTAATAGACGTATATTGATGTCCCACCCTCCCACATTTACATACATATTACAAAAAACAAAGTGACCAACCCATTTTAGCTTATTTACACCTGTTGAACTTCTTCACATTTAATTTTAACAGACACTATTATAGTATAATGTTTAACAAGAGAGTTCTTGTATTGATATTGAGGTTTGTAGAATTATTTATTTGGTTAGTATACCAGTTTAAAGCAAGTTTCACAGGGAAGAATTCTGCATTGGAGTTTGAAAGCCACAACCAGGGGTCTTAACATTGTCTTTTTGTGTATAATTGTAAATAACTAGAAAAAATGCATCCTGAACAGTGCTGTAATTACAGCACAGGCTACCCAAGACATTAAGCCTCAATATATGTAAATCTAACCATGAAATGATAACCCCAACAGACCCTATATGAGTCAATAAATGAATTGATAAGGATCCCAGAGTAGGAGAGATATTATGATAATACAGATCACTAAAGTGAGCCGTGTAAAGTAATACAGATTCAAGAGCAGGCAATACACAATGCTACAAACCCCAGACAAGGCAAGTAATAAATAGAACAGTCAGCATACACTAATACAGGTACTTTTATAGTGCTTACAAGAAAATACAATCCCCAAACTAGTGTATATCTTTTATACCTGTGTGTGTTAGCATGTAAAATATACATTTTGAGAATGTAAAGTGAATATTTTCATATTTCTATTTTGAAGGCTCCACAGTGAAAACCAAGATGGAAGTAAACGAAATTGTCAAAGAAACTTGCAGATACACTACCTTAAATGCAGACCTCATACTATAAAAAGAGCCAAAGGGTCACTGCAATTGGCTGTGATACCACAAAATTATCAGCCCCCTCAGGTAGGATATGAAATAACATTTCTACCATTCCCTCTCTTATGTTAAAACGTGACCATTTACCTCATTGTTCTGGTTGCATGTGCTATATAACATGAGTTGCAGGAATCTAAAGACATAGGGTAGAATTTATCATGCACCAGTGTATGGTGGAAGGCGCACCACCCTGTCACAGCGGATACATCAGGAGGCTTGCCTACCTACGTCAGGCCCATTCAATGTTTGCAAGCTTTAGGGAGTGCGCAGGTATGGGACGAAACACCCCATTCACCTGCCCACCACCTTCAAGCCCCCTTGGTGTCGAGGTGGTAGAGGCTGGTGTGAATCGTGCACTGAAACGCTCCTTAGGTTTTGTGTTGCCCGATGGACACAGTCAGCCGCAATACAGCTAAATGGTGCAAAAGCTCCTAATACATGTGCAGCAGTTGTCACATTTGCCTATGGCAAAGAGCCCATTTAACTGGCGTAGCAGGTTGATAAAATGGGGCAATGGGGTGAACGCTGAATAAGCCCATTTTCACAAGATGCAAGTAAATTGTGTTTTGAATTGCATTTCAGTGCATTTGGAGTATCTCCACCCATGAATGCAGTTGTGTTAGACCTAAAATGCCTTGTCTCTTGTAAGTAGTCTAAGTGTGTGTTTTTGATCACGTGCTATTTACTGAACACAAGTGTTTTGTCTAAAAACATCTATGTTAGGGAGGTATTCA
This sequence comes from Engystomops pustulosus, assembly GCA_019512145.1. Taxonomy (NCBI): domain Eukaryota; kingdom Metazoa; phylum Chordata; class Amphibia; order Anura; family Leptodactylidae; genus Engystomops; species Engystomops pustulosus. Next base: position 109,413,523 of record CM033642.1, on the reverse strand, counting down.
CAGATGTACTTAAATATACATTCAAAATGCAGTCAAATTGCATCTTGTGAACACAGCCTTAAGCCAGCATTGGGTAGGACCTCTTATTAAAAGCATATGTGGCTCCACATGCTTCCCTCTTATTGTGGACTCTCATCTCCCTTCTTATTTGGACAGGGCCTATTTTAGCTAGGAAACTGGCCTTGGTACCTAGGGTGCGCCCAGGAGGAGGTCTCACATCCCTTACCTGACGTAGAAGAAGCACGGAGCTCATCGCTCCGGTGTTCTGTTTTATTCTTCCTAAAATAACACAGATTGGCAGGGGCCCATGATCTGTGTGATTGTATATGCAGACACAGGGCGACTGAAAGAACTGTAATTTGACCAACTGACGTCATCATGTGTCACCTCACAGAATATACAGAAGATGCCGGGAGGCGCGTACGTAGTTTTTTTAATATTTTTTATTTGTTGTATTGCACTGTGCACTGGAATAGCGAGGCAGTACTAGCTACGGGACATGGGGACGCACCTGTGACTACCTAGGGTAGCACTTGCTACGGGGGCATGGGGGCAGAACGAGAATAATTGGGTCAACGCTGTGACTACTTAAAGTACATTACCCCATGTTCAAGGATGGCTAAACCAAGCAGCAGTGATATACTGGTGTGTACCCCCTTGTCAGGATCTTTCTTGCTTTTAGTTATATGCTCTGGTTTTAAAAAGGAAAATGTTTAAAAATTAAGCAATTGAGCCCCATAAGAAAGCTTAAAGAGAGCTTCTGCAAGGGGACGGGGGCACACACACAGGCATGTCAGTGTCTTGAGCTACAATTCCTATCAATCCTGGCTGTAGAGGTACCTTAAGGGAAGCACTGTTCTTTTTTGGACTAATTGGTGGTAGGCACTTTGTATTGGGCTGGAGGTAGTGAACCTTGGGCAGCACTGGTGACTTATGGGAGCAGAATGAGACTTCGGGGGCAGCATGTGGCACTGCAGGCATCCCTCGTGACTACCCGGGGGCAGTGCTGACAATGGGAGACAGTACTGGCAAGGAGGGGCAGGTGGCTGTAACGTATTGCCACGTAGGGCATTCTGTGATCTCTGTGAACAGCAGAACACTATTACACTTGTTTGATTAGAAGGTGGGGAGGATAATGACATATGAGGAACCGTAAATTTTGTATTACAAATTTTAGAGCCGAGGTTTATTGGGAGGCGTCATATCCTCCAGAAAATTAAAGATAATTAACTGCAACCACAAATCCAGTGACTGGATTTAAAGAAGGGCTGGTTTACACATTATCAATCATACTAAGATTGTCTAATGGATATATCTATTGTCACCAAAATCCCTGATTGTTTTGATGAAACATGGTTGGTCATCATGCAACTAGAGGCGCTTACTGGGACCTGTAGTGCTAACTTACGTTACGTCATACCTCAGGCAGAATACTAGCAGTTGAGGACACTGATGATGAAAAGTGATTAACACAATGACACAGTATTACCATGAAGGACAAGTTCTTAATGTACTCAGGATAACAAATAAACATTCCTAATTCACTGTAATTCACAAAAATACAGCAACGTCCAACCGTCTCTTCAGTCCTGGTACACTAATTTAGTCTCCCTGGCACGACCCTGTAACTTCTGGTACTATGGTTGGGGTGGCCGCTATCTTGATTCCTAGCCCGAAGTCCTATATGACACCACTAATTCATTTTGCCAAGCACCACATGCGTGAGCGAAAAAAGGTGGCAACTGACAATCTACAAGCAGTTCACGAGTATCCAGAGGCAAGGGGAGGCAGTTCACATATGTGTGTAGATTTCTGAATATGTACAACAAGGCTGGACATGTAATGTGTCAGCCTCTGTCGTGTTCATGCTCGGGTAAAGTTGATTCATGCATCTCATCTGTCTCATCTTGGGTCAATGTGTGTAGCACAATGTAAAAAGCCAGGATTTAAGTGTATATACACCTGCTACCACTGTAATGTAACCACACTGTACACCTCACAGAAGTAGACAGATCTATGTGTCTGCTTGGAGTCACCCGCACACACCCTGGAATTTGCACTGACCAGCCTAGGGAGTGATAGGAGCTAAACAGCAATAAAAGTGAGTAAAATTGTAAGAAGGGGTTAAAATGATCTCTCTGTGTAAACATCAGTAGGAGAGAATTGAAATTTGAGAATTTCTTTCATGGGAAACCCTCTTAAGAGGCAATTGTGTCAGTGGAAGTATATAGACACAGTTAATTTAATACCCACAGAAAGTCAATTATTGCTGCCTCTGGTGATTTACTATATTACTTTGTTAATGTATGTCTGATAAAAATGCATTTAGAAACTTCCTTAGTTTATGCTTACTCAGTGAATTTTTTGACTTTTTGTAGGTGGTTGAAAAGAGTCAATTGGACATTTTTTTTGCTATTTCTGATATCATCTACGAATGGGGGTTGTTTTTAAATTTTTATAATCTCTATTTTTCAATAATTTTTTCAGTATATCTGTATGCCTCAGCTGCATGCTACATGTTAAAACCTATGTGTTTTTTTTAAAGAAAATATGGAACCTCATAGCAAATGCAATATGAAGTGGCACTTGTTACATAGTTACATGTGTTGGTTATTGTAGTAATATAAAAAACCTTTACAGGACTGTAATCTTTTTATTTAGTGGTGGAAAGAAAATGAGCAGCCATATATGTAAGTGTAGTAAACTGCATGCAATAATGTATTTCCAACTAGATTTCTTATAATAATTTTAATATCTAACGTTATCTAAATGCATTCTCTCTCTCTCGTAGTGTGTTGGATATAAAGGTTTATATTAAAACAGACCTCACTTCCAAAAAATTTGCAGATATCAGTAGCAGTGTTCCACATCATTACTTTAGTGAATCTCACCAGCTTCTATGTATCTGATACAAAATATCAAGCAGATAGGAATAAAGGAGGGAGGGTATACGAGCCAAACCAATTGGACAAGGAAGCACTCTGCTGTGATATAAAATATATTACAGTCCTGATATTCGGTTGCACTATTCATTTATGCAAAGATTGTGGAAACATTAGTAACAATTAAGTTTCTAGGAAAAACACAGTGCCATGCAACCGCAAAGAAGGCTAACATTCACACTGACGTGTGCTCCTCCATACTGTAGCATGGCGGGCACACGCAGTGCGGGGAAAGGACGGAGGGGTGAGTGGTGCTCAGCCCCTCCCTCTCCATAGAGAAACATGGGGCACGACGCCATATTCCAAGAAAAGATAGGACATGTTCCGCACTTGCTGGCACTGTACCGCTCTGCAGGGCACCAAGCCCATTGCTCCCCTTACGGCGTGTGAATGCAGCCTAAGGATGGTGCAAACTGCTCGGCTTCAATGAGTTTCACTGCTGGATGTCTATTAACATTAGTTCATAATTTGTTTAGTAACATTTTTTTTGTTGGTTGCAGGGCATTGTTTTTCTTAGACCTTTAATTGTAAATAATTTTTCCCCAGACTTTGCATAAATTAATAGTACAAGCTGAATAACAGGAAATGTAATGTATCGTCAGGGAAAAATGCTTCTCTCCAATTAGGAACCAGAACTAACTTCTATGGTATGTAGGACCATGGACACAATGTTTCCCATACTTTGTTTTATTAACAGCTGACGCCTCATTCCAAACCTTTACTTTTGGGAATGAAATATGAAAATTAGACTGAAGCATTTGGGAGAGCTCCTCAGGGCCCCAGCACCACATCTCACTGGACCCAGGAGTGAAATAGCTAAGGGAAAGAAGGAGAGATGGTGCTAGATTGGAAGTGTCAAAGGAGTCATTGTATTGCTGTGAAAATTTATTCCTTATTTTTTCATTTACAGGACACATTCCATTGGATTTCATACTGTAATTATAATCTCAAATAAAACATACACATTTATCGTTAAAGTGAAAGAATAGTGTGTGTTGGTATATTTTCTTTTTACTTCAGTTATCCTATTCCATCTGATTACTACAATTTTGGTAAGTATATAAACCACATTGAACAGAACCTTTAATGTAAATAAAGTGCACTCTTAATTGTATAGTGATTTCCTGAATAGATTTCTGCAACACATCTTTATATGGCAATGGTCTTCACAACTCTGACAACCAATGTGCACAACCAGGTATAGTTTCACATATAATTCTTAACATAAAGATGAAACTAGGTCTTCTGGTGTTGGTCTTGGTGGTGTCCGCGGTGTTGTGCATAATCCGAGCTCCCGATTATATTGAAAAATTTTTGGGGACATAATTTATTATGGGTTAGATTAGCAGTTGTACCGTACATCTTCCATTTACAGATGATCGACTGACAAAGTGCTTCATAAGAAAATGTTGATTTTCTTATAGCCCTCATGGTTGCAGAGAAATCAGTCCAGTATCTGATCATTCTAATCCTCTCCCCTGTCAAAGAGGAGGGCGGAAGAGTAGGCATGTGTATACCAATCTCTCAAACACTGTCAGAGTATAACACTACAGTAGCAGCTACTTGTGCAAGGGCATTTTCCATAGCGTAGCCACGTTTGGAATGAACATGTCATGCAGCAGTAGCTAATGCTATAGAACTGACTTGTTTCCTAGGTGGCTAGCTATAGAAGATATGTTGCCTATGGTCTACAGCTATATAGCATGCTCATTGTCAGTGTCTATATCCATGCTAATCTTTGCTTGCGCTCTGTCAAACGTGTCTATGAATGATGCTGACAGGAGCCAGGAGCATGCAGCAGCGGACAGTGCATTACAATAACCATAAGGAGGTCATGTTAGCAACCATGGAGGCAAGAAAAAACATTCAAAGTGCTGAATCGGTCAAGCAGTCCCTACAATATGATTGTTACTCACTGCATGTGGTGAGGCGCCTCTTTAATAATGCAGTTCACTTGACACAACTGATCCCTGAGTAGTGGTGTGTATTCCTGGTTTCATGATTCTGTTTGTGAGGCCTTCACAGAACCGTATAGTTTACTGAGAATAGCAAGGGTAGTGGATGGATTTTATATAAATTCTTTTAACATGTGCATAAGAAATGTTCCTGCTCCAGTTTTTGAATCTAGAGTATATCTATTTTGGTACAGATCTGGTTTGGAATTTACCTTTGCAATGCAGTGGTTGAACGCCTCTCTCTGACACAAAAATTGGGCATAATCTGCCTCAAAAACAATTAGGCTAAATTCCACTACCGTTTATTCTCCCGTTAAAAAAAGGAAGAATGGGAGTTTAACGTATCAGTTCAAAATCCCATTGACATTTTTATGTCATCCGGTATGGTCAGTTTGTCATGGATCCATGTGTTTTTTCAAACGGAGGAAAAGTACTGCAGCCTCTGTCATTTTTCAGTCCAATAAACGCATCCACTTACTCTTTTAAACAGATTTAAGGAACAGAGAGACGGAACGGTAGTGTGAATGAGCATTTCTAGTTACTGCGGCAGTGCAATTACAGCTGCATGTGCACCAATCCTAATGGTACAAGTTGTGGTCAGGTGACTTCTTTAAAAAGTCGACACATTAGTCTTAGTAGTCAGATACAGAACAAATTATTTCTTGTTTTTTCTTCTAAGAGTATGAAGTAATTGAACAGGAAATCATGGATAGGTAAGAGTAAGGAAAAAAGTCGGTAAGTATTTTGAGCTTATCGTATATAATTAGTATAAGCCGACCCGAGTATAAGCCGCGACCCTAATTTACTACAAAAACTGGGGGAAAACCTTTGACTTCAGTATAAGCCTAGGGTGGGAATGGTCACAGCTTCCCTCCAGTATATAGCTAACCAGCCCCCTGCCCCCAGTATATAGCCAGCCAGGCGAGGCCCCAGTATATAGCCAGCCCTCTGCCCGAGTATATAGTCAACCCCTGCCTCATTATATAGCCAGCTCCCTGCCCCAGTATATAGCCAGCAGCCCCAGTATATAGCCAGCCAGCATTCCCCCAGTATATAGCCAACCCCATTATACAACAATCCACCTGTCCCGATATGAAGCCAGCCCCTGCCCCGTTATAAAGCCATCCACCCTGTTATACTGCTAGTTCATTTTAAAAAAACACAGTGAATACTCACCTTTCCGGTGCCCCCCGCAGGTCTTCTGTTCAATCTGTCCATCAGTGGCAGGTCCGTGTGGTGCACAGCTCTGACGTCAGCAGCCACTGACATCAGAAACAATATTATTGCAGCAGTGGCTGACGTCAGAGCCTGTGATATCGCACAGACCTGCTGCTGATGGACGGATCGAACAGAAGACCTGCTGGGGATGCTGGAAAGGTGAGTTTTGAATTTATTTACTAAAGTATAAGCCGAGTTTGGGCTTTTCAGCACATTTTGTGTGCTGAAAAGCCCGGCTTATATATGGTATATATATACAAATGCAATTTATTTAAGATAAAATGTTAACATACCATACCTGTAACTCTACATGTTGTACATTATACCTCAGTGTAAATGAGAAGGGATCATATGAACCCTTTTGAGTATATCTACTAGCAAATGGCCCTTTAACACAATTGTTAAATGTTTTATATTAAATGGCCTTTCTGAGTGACAAGCGTGAATAACACCGAGACATGTCTGTGGGAGTGCAACAAAACCACTTTCACTGACAGAAAACTGATAAAAAACGGATTCATACATTAAAATCTGAAGATTCTGCAATGCTCGAATGTAAGGGTCCATACAATGATACCATGACCACTTTGAGGCTAGTGTCAGTGGGTAGCAAGACCCATAGTGTGATTTTACAACTGATTTGTAAAGCGCTAGGAATTTAAAGATTATATTACTATTTTTCTGTTCTAGTACAATCTCTGAGGCCGCAGATGGACGATCATGTGATCTCTAAGTGTCCATGGTCCTGCAGGGTCAATGCTCATGAACAGTTTAAGATCACATGACCCTCCATCTGCAACCATTTATGGACAGGAATTGAGGTAAAAAAATAAGATAAAAGACAGGAGGCTTCACTTTACATATCAAGAAAGTGGTGCAGAACTAAATAGACGATATTGATATCACACCTCCCACATTACATAACTATTACAAAAAACAAAGTGACCAACCCATTTTAGTTATTTACACCTTTATTTACACCTATCACATTAAATTTTACTTTTTTTTACTTTTATAGTGCTTACAAGAAAATACAATCCCCAAACTGTGTATATTTTATACCTGTGTGGTTAGCATGAAATATACATTTTGAGAATGTAAAGTGAATATTTTCATATTTCTATTTTGAAGGCTCCACAGTGGAAAACCAAGATGAGAAAACTAAATTGTCAAAGAAACTTGCAGAATACACTACCTTAAATGCAGACCTCATACTATAAAAAGAGCTAAAGGGTCACTGCAATTGGCTGTGATACCACAAAATTGTCAGCCCCCTCAGGTAGGGTATGAAATAACATTTCTACATTCCCTCTGTATGTTAAAACATGACCATTATCTCATTGTTCTGGTTGCATGTGCTATATAACATGAGATGCAGGAAGACATAGGGTAGAATTATCATGCACACCAGTGTATGGGTGGAAGGCGCACCACCTGTCAAACGGGTACATCAGGAGGTTGCCTACCTACGTCAGGCCCATTCAATGTTTGCAAGCTTTAGGGAGTGTGCAGGTATGGGCCGAAACACCCCATTCACCTGCCCACCACCTTCAAGCCCCCTTGGTGTCGAGGTGGTATGAAGGGAAAAATAATAGCAATTACTGGTGTTTTGCAAGTAATTTAAAATATTTTAGGACTTGCACGCCACAAAACTAGTATTCACATCCTGATAAATACCCCCCATGGTGAGAAATTGGATCTTTATCTGCAGCTCCCAATTTTCTTTAACTGTCTGTATCTCTGGTTCTAGATACAGTAACATACCCTCACTAGCCTCTTAGAAGGCTGTACAAGTAGCATATTACATTTTCAGTGTGGAATATCCTCAGATTTTGGCTGATCTCTGATGCTCGTGGAATGACCACAGGGGTAAAATCCACAACTTGTGCAAATAGCCTATAAGTGGCTCATTTCAGGCAGAGAGTGATTCTTCTCAGCTCATTTCCAAATTATTTTGAAGGCATTTTTTAAAGGTAAACCTGTAAATTTTCATATAAAAGAGGGAATACTAGAAAGCATAAATCATACCCTAACTGAAGATGCTGTTAGCAGTATAAAAGCTGGTGACGGTGTCTCTTTAAATAGACAACTGAATGATCTACCTGTCAAATCCATTATTTTCCAGGTAATCACATTTCTTCACACTGTTTTTATACTGATAAACCAATGTATTCAAAATGTACATAATAAAAGTTCTTACTTCTCTGTCACATGTGAATTTAATTTGTTTAAGTAAAACTCTAATGCAGCGCCAATGGATTTATACAATTACCGAGCTTTGCTCAGGTACATTTCACCTGTTATTTGTGTGTGTAATTGAAAACTTTGTTTGTCTTTTTTTAACTGTACTATGTAACCCACTTTTTTTTTCCAACATTGGACTAAGTTCAGGGTGGATGGGGGGACATGATAGCAAACTTCCCTGAGGTCTATGGTGCACTTAAAAAAGTTTGAGTGAAAGAGTTGGGTGGCAGATCTTAGACTCCATACGATAGCTCCTGTAAGTGATGAATTGGTTCAGAAATCTTAGGTTTATTATCAGGCGAGTGGAACCATTAGGCTTTACTAAAAATAACAATGAGTAGAAGCTAGAGATGAGCAAGCACTAAAATGCTCGGGTACTCGTTATTCGAGACGAACTTTCTCGATGCTCGAGTGCTCGTCTCGATAACGAGCCCCATTGAAGTCAATGGGAGATCGAGCATTTTTCAAGGGGACCAAGGCTCTGCACAGGGAAGGATGCCAAAACCTGGGAACCTCAGAAAAGGATGGAAAACACCCGGAAATGGAAGGAAACAGCCAGGGGCGCATGCAGGATGCCTCTGAGGCTGTAATCGCACCATATGCAAACAAATTAGTGGGCAACAGCATGGCATGACAGAGTGACGAATGAGGCTAGATAGCATCTAAAACATGCAATAATTGACCCTGACACTATAGGGGACGGATGCAGAGGCGCGGCAGGTAGAGAGTGTCATGGCGACATACCCTAAATGGACTAGATTTCACAAGGGAGGTGAAATGATTTCCTATGTGAACAAAAGGGTTGACGGTGATATTAGTCAATAACACAGCATGGTGGCGAATAGTGACCAAGTTCCATAAGTATCTGGTGAAACACCCGAAAAATGAGCCTGACACAGCTTTTTGAAAGGGGAGACATGTGAGGCAGCCATGGAGACGACTTCCATGATTAAGAGCGACAGTATGGGGCATTATTGCGCGCTATGATTGCAACTCAGGTCTCCAGCATGGCGGCGACAGATAGACCGAGTTCCATATGTATTGGTGAAACACCTGAAAATTCTGCCTGACACAGCTCGTTGATAAGGGAGATGTGCGTTCCTGCTCGTGCTCAGCGTCTGGGGTTATAGAGAGTTGAAATGAGACATTGGTGGACGGTGGAGGATCGTGGAGGCAAATGGACAGGAAACAGCAGGGGCAGCATGCATGGATGCCTAGAGGCTGCCTAATCTTGGGATGGAGCTGGCGGTCCACTGCCAGGCGAGTCTTCGCCTGTCAAGCCCCTGTCTCGGCTCCTCCCCACCCAAATGGGCCAGGGGCCAGAAGCGTTTACTTTGAAAAAATTATAATTTTAAAAGAGGCCGGGTCGTTTGAATATTTCACTAGGAATAAGGAATAGCATAGTGGTTCTATTTTAATTGTTTTACGGAAATGGTTCCATGATAAGAGCGACAGTATGGGGAATCCATATTGCGCTGCCTATGATTGCAAACTTCAGAGTCTCCGCATGGCGGCGACAGATGGCCGAGTTCCACTATGTATCTGGTGAAACACCTGAAAATTCTGCCGACACAGCTTGTTGATAAGGGGACGATGTATGGAGCAGTGAACTAGTAGTAGATAAAGGCTCCAGTTAAAACTATGTAGTTGGATCTTGGGATGGAGCTGGCGCTCCGCGCAGGCGAGCTTTGCCTATCCAAGCCCCTGTCTCTCGGTTACTTCCCAAACAGCACTTCTAAGAAACCTTTGTATAATATCAAGTGTAGTAGCGTCCTTTATAAGTTTGGGTTATGGCGGTGGGTGAGGGGAATGTAAAACAGTGAGCAAGAAGCGCTGAAAAAATTCGGTGTAAATGATTAAAGTGTTGCCAGTATATTTTGTGGATTACACAGCAGCGGTGGCGACAAAGTTAACAAGTTTGATGTGGAATCCATTTGAAAACATCCAAAATTCTGCCCGGACACAGCTCGTTTGATAAGGAGACCATGTATGGAGGCAGCTATATGGACGATTTTGGAGGCAGCTATGGCGATGACGTGTGGACGGTAGCAATGGAGTCAACGTGTGGAGCCAGCTCAAAAAGACGACATGTGGGGCTGCTTATGGAGACAATTAATTTGGATAGTGCCTGATGTGCAGTCCAAAAAAGTTTTCAAACCAGAGGAGCAGGTAGGTGGTCCTCCAGAAAAATTAAATAAATGAGTGCTTGTATGTGGCAGTCTGTAATAGCTCTTGGGCGGTGTGCCTTTATCGCCTAGGCTCAGCAGTTGAGCAACCGCCTGCTGTCGCTTAGCGACGGCACTGCTGCTGTGCCTAGAGCTACCGACTGATGGACGCCATGCCCACGAGATGGTAATTAGGAGGAGGAGGTGGTGGAGGGGTGGGAGGAGAAGAAGGGGAGGACATAGAAGACCTTTGAGACCTGGGACCCAGGTAGGCCCGCAATCCTCGGCAGTCGGAAGTATATGAGCAGCCCCAGGGTCAGACTCGGTCCCAGCCTCCACCAGTTAACCCAATTGCCGTCAGCGATTATATAGTGGCCCTGCCCGGCAGCACTCGTCCACGTGCCCGTGGTCAGGTGACTCCGTCAGAAACGGCGTTGGTCAGGGCACGGATGATGTTCTCTGACACGTGCTGTGCAGGGGCTGGGACGGCACATCGGGAAAAGTAGTGGCGGCTGGGGACCAAATACCGAGGGGGGCCGCCGCCATGAGGTTTCGAAAGGCCATCGGTCTCTACCAGCATATAGGGCAGCATCCAGGCTAAGCAACTGGAGATGTTGAGGGCTTGGGTTGGGTGGGTGGCGCTATACTCTCTTTGCGCTCCAGGTCTGGGGTATGGAGAGCTGAACGCTGGTGGATGCAGTGGAGGATCGTGGAGGGAAGATGGGGTTTTCGCACGGGAGGTGTTGGGCCGTGGTCATGGGCAGGGGGCTGACTAGCATATGACAAGGGAGAGGAGCAGTGTGTGCACGGCCGGAGGTGAAAGGGCTTGGTTGCCATTGAGTGGGTGTCTAGCATTCATATGCCTGCGCATACTGGTGGTAGTGTAAAGCTAGTAGTGGTGGAACCCTGCTGATCTGGTTGGCACAGGTGCACACCACAGTCCGTCGGTCATCCGGTGTTTTTAAAAACCTCCAGACTTCTAAAAATCTAGCCCTCGCCACGGGAGCTTGACTACGGGCAACATTTGCGCGATGCACCAGCTCTGGCCCTGCCCTTACGTCTGGCCCACCCACTGCCTCTTCCAACCGTGTCTGCTATAGGACTCAGCTCTGTCTCAGAAGCACTGTGTCACCCGGCCTATCAACCCAGCTGGGTCTGTCACCATTAATCCTCCGATCCCTCAGTCTGCTCCCCCCTCGGACTTCCTGCCCTGACAACAACTTCACCACTGTCTGACAACCGTGTCTCCTCATCGTCCGACACCTCTTTACACACTTTTTCCACTACGTCAATAATGTCATCATCACCCACAGACTGCGACCGATGGAAAACCTGGGCATTGGAAAATTGCTCAGCAGAAAAGAAAACAGTTCCTCAGAGTATGCCGGTTCAAATGCCAAATTTTGCTGGGAGGGGGCAGACTGGGGGGAAGGAGGCTGAGGTGGAGGAGCTGGAGGAGTGCTGATTTTGGTGACATGGGTGGACTGCGTGGAAGACTGACTGGTGGACAAATGGCTAGAAGCATTGTCCGTAATCCACGACATCACCTCTTCGCACTGTTCTGTTCTCAACAGTGCTCTACCACCTGTCCCAGTAACTTGAGACATGATGAACCTAGGGGTGTAGCTCTGCGGCGTTCCCCTGCTCCCTCATCAGCAGGTGGTGTCTCACCCCGCACAGGACCACGGCCTCTGACCCCTGCAGTAGGTGGACGCCCACGTCCACTCCCTCGTCCTCTACCCCTAGCCCTCGGGTTAAACATTTTTAAAATTAAAGTGTAAACTTCAAATTTCCTATGGCTATTTTCTAGCCTACAGTGAAAGCACACTGCTTTGCAATATGACTTTGAGCTATAAAAAGAAATAAAGGTAAAAAAAAATAAATCAGCAGACTCTGCCTAATTCTAATCAAACCCCTAATAAATTGTCTCGCTTCGGTGTTTGAGGTGGATATGCGTGTCACTAAGAGCTAAACACAACGGTAGCAAGTCTCCCTGCAAATTCCTCACAATATGGTACTAGCTGCACTACTAATGCCAGCAAGCCCAGCCACAAGCAAACAAAAGAAAGGAAAATATAACGCTATTGTAGGCCTAAGTAAGCCATTGGGGTTCTACTATGGCTATTTTCTAGCCTACAGTGAAAGCATACTGCTTTGCAATATGACTTTGAGCTTTAAAAAGAAATAAAGGTAAAAAAAAATAAATCAGCAGACTCTGCCTAATTCTAATCAAACCCCTAATAAATTGTCCCACTCAGGGTGTTTGAGGTGGATATGCGTGTCATAAGAGCTAAACACAACGGTAGCAAGTCCCTGCAAATTCCTCAAAATTGGTACTAGCTGCACTACTAATGCCAGCAAGCCCAGCCACAAGCAAACCAAAAAAAAAGGAAAATAAACGCTATGTGGCCTAATAAGCCTTTGGGGTTCTCTATGGCTATTTCTAGCCCACTCAAAAGCACACTGCTTTGGCAGATTACTGTGAGTTTAAAAAGAAATAAACGTAAAAATAAATAAATCAGCAGCCACGCGTAATTCAAATCAAACCCCTAATAAATGTCCCACTTCGTGTTGAGGTGGATAGTGTGTGTCACTAAGAGCTAAACAACAAGGTCTCCTGCAATTACTCACATATTGTACTAGCTGCCACTACTAATGCCAGCCAAGCCCAGCCACAGACAACCAAAAAAAAGGATAATAAAACGTATTGTAGCCCTAAGAAGGACTGTTGGGTTCTTGTAGAATCACTCCGCTAACACTATTCTAATAGACACCCTAACGCTTCCCTGACAGCAGCAGCTCTCTCCCTAGCGGCATCCAGACACAGAATGATCCGAGCAGCGCGGGCAGGGACTAGTCTATTCCAGGGTCACCTGATCCGTCATGCTGGGTGGAGTGCAGAGTCTCCTGGCTTGTGATTGGCTCTGTTTCTGGCCGCCAAAAAGCAAAACGGCGGGAGATGCCATTTTCTCGAGCGGGCGAAGTATTCGAGTATGTTCGCTCATCTCTAGTAGAAGCCTGATTTTTCCTGAGCCGGAAGGACTGGAGTCTAACGGAATCAAAGCCCAATGAATCAAAGAAAACACTTTGTGCCAGATGAGAAGGTGGGAAGTAGCAGAAAAGGAAGATGGAGTAATGTATCTTGTGGGGTGAACACGATGGAATCCTGTAACCATGATGAATGATATCCAGTACCCAGGGATTTAAAGTTATCTTTGACCATTGTTCCCTGAAGTTTAACAGTCTCCCCCTGACCATGGCATCGTTTCTTATTTGTGTTAGGGTCAGAGAGGGTACAGAAAAGGAATCCCCTGCCCATAGCTCTTTTCAGGTAAGTCCAATGGCTAGGTTTTCACTTGTCTTTATAGGAGTCTTTGCTGTTCTTAACCCCATAACGACCTGGCCCTTTTTTGTTATTTTCACTTCCATTTTCCACTCCCCACCTTCAAAAACCTATAACTTTTTTTTATTTTTTCACGTACAGAGCTGTTTGATGGCTTGTTTTCTGCGTAACAAATTGACTTCATATTGATGGTATTGAATATTCCATGCTGTGTACTGGGAAGGTGGAAGTAAATTCCAAATGCAGTGAAATTGGTGAAAAACCGCATTTGAGTTGTTTTCTTGTGGGCTTGGATTTTACGGTTTTCACTGTGCGTCCTAAATGACATGTATACTTTATTCTTTGGGTCGGTACAATCACGGGGATACCAAATTTGTATAGGTTTTATGTTTTCATAAGTACAAAAATTAAAACAACCAGTACAATAAAATATATATATATATATATATATATATATATATATATTGCCATCTTCTGGCGTTTCATGTGGGTGGTGTAATTTTGTGCAAGTTTTGATGACGTTTCATTGCTATCATTTTAGGACTGTACGACCTTTTGACGATCACTTTTTATTGAATTTTTTATATTTTTCTAAATGGCAAAAAAGTGGCATTTTCAACTTTGGGTGTTATTTTCCATTACAGGGTTAAATGCAGTGAAAAAACGGTTTTATATTTTGATAGATTGGGCATTTTTGGATGCGGCGATCCCTAATGTGTTTGTGATTTTTATATTTATATCCGTTATAAGGAAAAGGGGGGTGATTAGAATTTTTATGTATTTTTTTTTCTTATAAATTTTTATTCTTACTCTTTTTCAGACTCCCTAGGGTACTTTAACCCTAGGTTGTCTGATCGATCCTAACATATACTGCCATACTACAGCATGGCAGTATATGAGGATTTTCCTCATCAGTCACCACAATGTGCTGATCGCACATTTTAATGAAAGGGTAGACCCGAGGCTGTCATGGTGACGGATCACCACTGCCCAATGGCCCATGCGCCGCCATCTTTTTGAAGGAACACCCGGGATCGCGGGTGTTAACGGTAAGTCTTTGCTGCAATATGCAGCAAAGACTTGCCGTCTATGGAGAGGGCTCAGCCCGTAAGCTCTCTCCATGTACCTGCACCATTACGGCGCGCATCAGTAAGGGATTAAAGCCACGAAAGGAAGACTTTCAGGTAATTTTCTTTTCTGGAAAGTCTTTCTTCTTGTCTGCGGTTTTTTGACAATGGTATCAGGCCCAATGACAAATTCTGCCAAAAAAAAAAAAAAAAAGGTATTCTGCAAAGCTCTGGCTACAAATGTAGCAGTTAAATTGGACTTCAGTGAAGCATAGAAGTCTCCAAGCTTTCTTTAGAAGCAAGTCTGATTTTCTATCCATAGGATCCCAGAGTCATGCAGGGTGCTCAAAAGGGAGGTCCCTCTTTTTAACGTCTCCTTACCAACAAGTGATGTAGTAGTACATTACGCGTTGACAGCGGGCTGAGCCCTCTTCATAGGTGTTTGCTGCACTTTTTCCTCTATAAAAGGATTTGACCTAATCCATGAAAGAGGTCTTTCATAAAATGATCAATACATGTCTTGCATATGTTTTTTTTTTTGTATGAATGAGGCGTAGGGTGGAGTCACATATTATACTTTTTGCCAATATAGTTTTACTTTTCTGTTTTTCCAGGCTTTGTCTTCTTTGACTTTCCCTAGGCAAAGATTAAAACTAACTTGGGTCCATAATTAGTATATGTACATATAGAACTGCCCAACACCCACTTAGTCACAGGCAGGTGGAGGGGACCCAAGTCTACCTCATCAGCCATATCAACGACTGGGGCGGCAGGAGCAGTGGAAACAACTGCAGAACATACAGACACTTTATGTTATTTTAACAACATAATGGGGAGTCCATCCCCCTAGAAGGTAGGCCAGGCAGCGGCATCCCACGATTCAACCTTGCTCCATTTACAGGATCATCACTTTCAGTAGTTGTCATAAGCAGACCTTTAGGGAGCTGATGTGGGGGATGATGATGTGGAAATGTATCAAATAATAGTGTTCAGGGTATATAATACTAGGGGGCATAGTGGGTGACAGTTCATAGCGTGGAGATATGCTGTGATAATTAGACTCATAAAGTACTTATTGAGTTATGTAACTGAAGGAGAATTTCATCCCCTGTTGGTGACTACATGACACATCTCCCTGTGTCTGATCAGCCTTGTAGTCACGATGACTCTTTAGGAGTTGGACAATACTTTGTAAAGTGATTTATGGTGGTAAACTGTAATGTGTACACTGGAAATGAGGGGAGAGCCCTGAATGCATTTAAAACACTTCACTTCGTAGTTCTAGGTTCTATTTCACAAAAACAACCAGAATAACATGAGCCATTTTTTGGGGTTTTGCCACTTCGTATATGATCTGTAGCAATCAAGACAAAATGCAAGTGGGTTTTGTTTCCTTTGACAGTTGCATATGGCTTAACTGTTACATCAGCAAGTGTTCATTACACCGACATGACCTGGAATAGTTCAAGGGGTATTCCCATCAGGGCATTTACACTTAATTTAATTCATCTGTCATATGTAAACATTTCTTCAATTGGATGTTAATTAAAAAAATGTTCCTGTGTGAAGATAATTTCTCATAAATGTAGCCATGTTGTCCCTTAGAAACGAGATAGCTTTCTCGTATACGACCACCTCTCACACTGGCAGCCGTGGCCAGACATGCGCTATAGAGTCCTGCCTGACCACCAGGATTCAGAAATCATTACCACAGGAGGCTGTGGGACATGCAGTAACTCCCGGATATTTCATATGCAATAACCTTTTGTTTATTTGTGCAATCTCTCCAGTAGGGGTGGTCGTATCCAGGAAGCTCTCTCGTTTCTAAGGGACAACATGGCTGCATTTATGGAAAATTATCTTCACACAGGAACATTTTTTTTAAATAACATCCAATTGAATAAATGTTTACATATGGCAAATTAATGAAACTGAATGTGAGTGCCCAGATGAGAATACCCCTTTAAAAGACCCACAGCCATGCTCTTGATTGCAGTCTGCTTTTCTGTGGACAAGCATATTTTACCATAATGTAATGACTCCCAGCACCATGATCGGGCAACTGAAACCCACCAGCACAAGATTCAAGGTCATGCGTCAATGGCTAGTCTTTACACCTCCGATTTGTTGGTTCAGTTTTAGGTTGTATTCTGGCACACACTGGTGCAATTTAGCCCCCACTCTTGTACTAGTGGTAAGAGACCCCTAAGGGTATACACACACCATTTTGTAATGGCTGTGGAATTCGCTTATTCCACGAGCATCAGAAACCAGCTGTAATCAGAGATTGTTGCCATTCTTTGATGGGCAGAGCTCAACTTTCCCTTTGCAAAGGTTGATTTGCAGAACCAGATTCTGAAACTCCGCATTGTGTGCACAGTTCCCGGTTATGTCCAAGATAAGTTCCTTAATCCGGGGACCACCTGAATAAGACTGCCATCAATCCCATTTACTACAAATCCACAGCACAACAAACGCACAGGTAATCTGTAACACATGCAGTTACCCTGAAAGTGTTGATAAATTGGGGACAAGGCATCATACAGGGTTTTTTTTGGTTACAAGATACATTTCTGTCTTAAATTGATAACTGTGACCCAGAGCTAACATGGTTAAGGGATTGTTTACCATGATATCTTTTTAGGACTAGTTATTGTGGTTCAATGTCCTCCTTTCCCAGGTCCTAAAACCAACTCCCCCATGGCCTCGCTTTATTGAGAGAATTTTTTTTTTTTTTTTTTTACAATTTCAGTCAGCTCAGTTAGAGAGAAAATACTATGATTATTTCTAAAAAGAAAATCCTGATAACAAACTGAACTACGCTTTTGAAAATACAAATATTTATGAACATATACACTATACAGAAAATTATATATAAAATGCAACTCAAAATATTGTCATCAATCAACAGACTTATACTGAAGGGAAAAAACTAAGAGCTTGTAGTCAATGCTGTCTTCTGACACAGCCGTGCAAGGAGTCCAGCCATCTGTAGAAGCGAATTAACACCCTCTGCAATTTTCATGTGTGTGTAACCAATTTCCTGAAAATAGATACATTTGTCAAATTTCACAGGCAAAGTAACAAAAATATGAATACATCCACACAATAATATTCATGATCGAAATTTAGCAACAAGTCTACAAGCTGATGCAAAAAAAACCCTGCATGGAATGTGGCAGCAATGCTAACCGTGTGGGGTAATTCTGTGGCAGTAGCAGGTCGAGGAGATTTGGGAAAATCACATCAATATGCTGGTACTGAATAAGGTAGCTAATCTAATATAAGATTATAAGATAAACCCAAGACTAATGAAACAAACTAACCCATTAGGTCCGTTACTCACTGGCAAGTTAGCTGTGTCAAACCGGACCAAATGGGAACTGCCTGATGAGTTTCTCAGAACAAAAAAACTTAAAAGAGGACCAGTCCAGTAAAATAACCCCCTAAACTAAATATATTTTCATAAACTGCCATTAGAGAGCATTGCCTTTATCCCTTCATTGTCCCTCTACATGCCTGTAAACCTAAGCAATGAGGTCCTAAAGCTGTATGCAAATGACCTGTGAAGTGTCCAATGATCCATTAACATATTCAAGCTGTCCAGCTTATTCATGAGTGGGAGGCACAGCCACCCCCCCAGTGCTTGACTGACAGCCTGTATAATGTTGTGATGTATAATGGTGTATTGGCTCCTCCATGTGCTTCCTGGTGCATTAATGTACGACTAGATAAAGGCAGTGATTGAATCCTTGTGAGCTGCTCCAACACGTAGAGGTGACAGAAATAGTGACAGTTGAATTTTCTGTTGTATATATGCCCTATCCAGTGCTCACAATTAAAAGGGTCAATGTTTTGTCCCCCTTTTGGGGATTTGGAGATGTAGAAATAGCGACAGAGACCTGATGACAGGTGTCCTTTAAAGTTTTGTTTTTAATATCCCACAAGCCAGCATGTTTCATATTTCCATACATTCCATAAAATGACTAGGCCTGAAAAGGCACTCATGACCAGCAAATTTTAGGTTGAAGGGCCATAACCTCTTTGCGTTTAGCCTTTTTTTTTTTTCATAGAGCTAGTTTGAAAAGACTTTTTTGCCAATTTTTTGTTTCATTTTAAAGTTAAATTTACAAAGCTTTTTTGGAATGTAGATTATATATATTTTACTTTTCAAATTAACTCAAAATGAATTCACTATTTTGTGACGTTTGGTTTGATATTTAATATGTATAATCTCATGTAAACGGGCGACTATAGCAATGTTTTTTTTTAATAATAGTGTAGAGGCAGAAACTGTTCCAGGATTAGAACGGGAGCAGAAGAAAATGCAGCAACCTCTTTCGCCCCCCTCCAACTGATGTCTTTCATCAGTTTTCGAGGAGTTAATACAACTATAGGCCTAATGAGGGCTTAATGGGTTGGAAACAAACAAGCAGAAAAAGTGCAGATAAGACATATCCCATATTCCAGGAAGATGGGTTTCTTTCAGCTCTCCCTTTGGCTCTTTACACAACTCTGAGCAGTGAGTGTTAACCTTTTCTGCCCTCTCCCTAGCTCTAGTATTCTATTAGCAGTATTTTCAGACAAAATGCTTCCCTTCTCGTCTCTTACTTTCAGGAAAGACAGACTGAGCAAAATTACAAAAAGAACACAAAGGGGGAACTAATCCACTATTCTGGGGGACACATTCTGTTTAAAATGGATCAGAAGGCATTTTAAAGAATTTTTGTTGATACAGATTGCAATAGAATTCCACTTCAATTCCTTAATAAATTTCACCCACAAGTTACAAATGGCAGATGAACAATCTGGTTTATATTTAGTACAACTTGGGTGCAAAATTAGACAAAATTCTGGTGTAGACAATTTAGTAAATGCATCCATTTTGTTAATTTTCTGAAGTCTGCTAGCCCATAAACTGCCCCACAAAGTAGTACGAGATTACATGCTCAAAACTGTAGCGCACCATTTGCCAATATTAGGTAAAAAGCCATTTCGAGAAATCCAACATAAGTTGACATACCTTAATAAACTCCAGCTTGAGATACTCTGGCATCTGGAATGTTTTACAAACTCTGAAAATATTGCCTATAATATCTTCTGGGGAGTAACCAAGTTTCCAGAGATGAGCTACAATCTTTAAAAGATTAAATAAATGTCACATTGCTGGTAATACAAGTTGCTGCACAATCACCAACAGTACTTCAGGTTTCAACCAACATATTAAATGGAATGCAACATCTGCAGATAAAACATAACTTTTGTCTCATGTCTCCGATTAAAATTAAAAGATAACTACATAAAAAGGTTTGACTGATATGAGACATTTTTGCACCTACAAAAATACATTATTGCTTTTTTTCCATCCTTACCATGGTCTACAGTCACTGCACTTGGCAAGCTCAAATGTCACATTAATAAACTGCAAAAGTGGGTGTAATATGTATAACATACCTTGTATGCTTCATCTATGTTTGCGTTCACACAGTGCTGCAACATTTCTTTTACCAATAATGGATGAGGTTCATCACAAACCTAAATGATATTAAGTATTTTGATCAGTGATTAGTTTTTATTTATTTATTTAAATAAAGGACAGCAAAATTGACACCCAGGCAGATAGTCACCAAACTTCCACTGCAACTATGTTGGTAAACAAGAAATCCTCCATGTTTGAAGAGAATCTGTCACCACAAACCCCAAACACTACCTGGTACAAGAGTGTAATTGGGTTTCCATGGTTCCTGTGTGGCTCCTGGACATATCTGCTTGGGGCCAAAAATGACATTCATCCACTTTTTTTTTCTTCTAGAGATCCAGTCAAGGAGGCAGAGCTCTTGGAGCCAGTAAGTTTCCCCGCCTCCTCACAGCCGCTGTTACTTATAAATCCACCCTTTGCCACTGCCCTAGCTCTGCATTGTAACCATTCAATATGAAAGCCCTGCCTATGTGTACACTTTTCAGTTAGGCCGTCTGGACCCTGAGGTGCACGTTGCTGACCAGCATCGGACTGGCTAGCGGTGCATATGTGGAGATTGTCGAGGAAGAGCAGCCGCTGCACTTGGGAATTTGATACTGGATGGTAGCAACAGAGCTGGAGGCAGGATCAAGTGGTGAGTTTACCAGGAAGAGCAACTGTGAGAAGGCAGGGTAACTTGAATGGATCAAAGAGCTCTCCCCACCAGTAGCTGTACCAGCAGTGTTGACCTCATTAGCTCTATAAGTACAGGGAAAGTCTGTGTTTAGATGCATAGAGCTTTAATTTGGAGGAGTAAAAAAAAAAAAAAAAATGCCTGTGAAAATGTCAATGGTGCTCATTGACTCAATCTCTGAAAGAAAAATAAATAAAAAATGTCAAAGTCAATGAGCACCACAGACGTTTGTACAGGCAGTTTTACTAAAAACCAAAAAAACTACTAAGCAATTTTCAGTAGTTCCATACTGCCCATTTCTTTAAACCCCTTAACGCTCTGCGCCGTAGCTCTACGGCGCGAGGTATAAGGGAAGTATGAAGAGGCTCACGGGCTGAGTCCTCTTCATACAAGGTGGGGGTTTTGCATTTTGCACAAAACCCCCACGCTATAACGCGGTCGGTGCTTGCACCGATCGCGGCTATAACCCTCTAAACGCGCCCGCAAAGTCGGTCGGGCGGCGTTTAAAAGACGGCGGCGCTCGGGCGCCGCATCTTTTTTTCGATCGACCAGCGCCCCGAACGTCATCGGGGGCGTCGATCGGTTACATGGTAGCCTCGGGTCTTCTCTTGACACGAGGCTACTGGTTATGCAGGTTCGTTACAATGAGCCACGTGGTCATTGTAAGTAAGACCTGCGAACACGCATATATTGCACACTGTAGTATTGCAGGATATGGTAGAGCGATCATGATCATCTAGGGTTATTGTACCTGTGGTCTACAATAGTGAAAAAAAAAGAAAAAAAAAAGTTTACAAAAAAACAAAAATTAATAAATATTAAAAGTTCAAATCACCCCCCTTTCCGAAACGGATATAAAACATAACAAACAGTAAAAATCACAAGACATATAGGTATCGCCGCTCCCAAATGCCCGATCTATCAAAATATAAAAAACGGTTACGGCCGGCGGTGACCTCCGAGGCGGGAACATGGCGCCCAAATGTCCGAAATGCGCACTTTTACACCCTACAATTTTAACATAACCATAAAATGAAATAACAAATATCAAATTCGCACAGACCTCAAAATGGTAGCAATGAAAACGTCGCCTCATTCGCAAAAAAATGACCCCTCACACCATTTCCGTGCGCCAAAGTATGAAAAAGTTATAGCGTTAGAGATGGCAAAAATTTTTTTTTTTCTTTTTTGTACACATTTGTTTAATTTTTGAAAATGTATTAAAACACAATAAAACCTATATTAAATTTGGTATCACCGCGATCGCACCGAACCAAAGAATAAATATGGCGTGTTATTTGGAGCCGAAGAGTGAAAGTCGTAAAAAACTGAGCCACAAGAACGTGACGCACGTGCGTTTTTTTTCAATTTTTCCACATTGGAATTTTTTTCAGCTTCGCAGTACACGGCATGTTAAAATAAATAACATTACGGGAAGTAAAATTGTTACGCACAAATAGCCTCACACAGGTCTGTACACAGAAAAATGAAAAAGTTATGGATTTTTGAAGTTGGAGAGCGAGCATGAGCCGGAAAACCCTCCGTCCTTAAGGGTGTTAAAGGAAACCTAACCACTTAGAATGGCAGGGGTAAGCTGTAAGTACCGAGCACCAGCTCAGGGTGAGCTGGTGCCGGTACTTACTTTCGTTAGTGTTATAAACCGCGGTATCGCGGTTTTAACACTTTTTAAACTTTAGAGCAGAAGGGCAGAATAGCGCGCAACATCTCCGCTATTTCCTATGGAGGCGCGCGCACGATCGTGCGCACGCAGCGCCGAAGTGTCTTCTGCTCTAAAGTTTAAAAAGTGTTAAAACCGCGATTATAACCGCGTGTTATAACACTAACGAAAGTAAGTACCGGCACCAGCTCACCCTGAGCTGGTGCTCAGTACTTACAGCTTACACCGACCATTCTAAGTGGTAGGTTTCCTTTAAAGCCGTTTTCTGGGCATTCACATTTAATTCAATTCATCTGCCATATATAGATTTCTTTAATTGGAGGTTATTAAAAAAATGTACCTGAAGATAGCTACATTTACGGGAAATTATGTTTTTCTTTAGAGATTAATGTACTTGGATATGACCACCACTGCTGGAGGGATGGTACAAAGAAAATTTTTTTTGCATATGAGATGGTTGGGAGTTACTACATGTGCTACAGCCTTCCTGTGGTGATGACTGTTGAATTCAGGGGTCAAGCACCTCAGTAGCACATGTGTATCCAAGGACACCCATCTTGTTTCTAAGGGACAACATGGCTACATTCATGGGACATTATGTTAGTATATACAAGGTTGGAAAAAGACGCAGCTTCATCAAGTCCAACCTTCACAGAGGAACATTTTTAATAGCATACGGTTAGAGAAAATTTTTCAATAACGCAGGTGAATGACGAAAAGGGAATACCACTTTAAGACCCCCAAGCCTGGTTGTACTGAAAATTTTAGCAACATTTCCCTGTATACAAGAAAATGTATTGACTTATTCAAACAAAGGGGGAAGGAGAATGTCGCCAAATCACAATTTCTCACTAAATTTTATGGAAAAACATACCTTAAACACATTTGTACTGTTGACAACTCCAAACCCTGCGTGGGTGGACTGCAAGTTATTCAAGGCCTAGAAGAGTAAAATTCAAAATGCCACAAAAATCATCTGCTGCGCCTAATAAAGTGGTTTTAATAAAAACTACTACAAGACAAATAAAAAGTTAATTAGATTTGAAAGACTATAATAATAGGTTTTTCTATTAAATTTCATTGCTCATTATTAAAACAAAGTAATTGACAAAAGGAAAAAAGTAATGACACATCCCTTGTTGGTTAGGCAACACACACACGCTAGGTAACCTGGCAACAGGTTCCCTTTAACAAACACATATTATATAAAACAATATGTTACCTGTCTCATGTCTCCCTGAGCGGTAAACACAATGGCCTCTAGGCCATCGTCTGTACATTGAACATTTTCCTTTTCCACCACAGTCATCAATCTAGCAAGAACCTGGGCATCAGTAAGTTTTGTGTAGCGAAGAACAGCACAGCGAGACTGGATTGGTTCTGGATCGGATAAAAAAAAAAGTAATTATTATTAAAGAAACCAGACAAAATCCCAATGTATGTACAACCAAATATGAGAATACCTATAATTTTATCAGAGGCATTGCACGCCAGAGCAAAGCGGGTTGTTTTGGAGTAAATTTCCATCGTCCTTCGTAAAGCTTGCTGCGCTCCATCTGTCATACTATTTCCAGAAAAAGGAATTTAGGCATAAAAATAAAGCAGGTCACATTTACCCACATGTTCTACTAGTAGGGCTGGATAAGTGTTGACTAGACAGTATAAAAAAACACACAAAAAAAAAAACCCACACGCTGTTCAAAATATCCAATCTTTTAGACAGTGAACAGGAGCTCATCAATGGTCAAATACAACAAATGTATCCTCTATCCAATACCCTCCTGCTATATAATACCAGTTAACTACCTTTCTCTGATAGCATATAGATAAAAGTTACTTATATTGAATTTGTACTGTTGATTTATTCGGTTTCTGAAGTTTGTGACCATTCAAAAATAAATCAAACAAAGAAGTCAATGCAATTTAGTGTGAGATACAATAAATGAATAGAGCGATCTTATGATGTGAAGCTCATGGCTACTTTATTTCTAAGCCACACATCTAATGCAAGGAGGTAAAAATTTAGCTTTTTTCTTTCCTTTAACCCTTTACGACCAGGCCCTTTTTGGTTTTTGCATTTTTATTTTTCACTCAGCTTTAAAAAATAATCCATTACTTTTTATTTCTCCATGTAAGGAGCTGTATTAGAGCTCGTTTTCTGCGTAACAAATTGCACGGTATTCAATAGGTACTAGGAAGAGTGAAAAAAAAAAAATTCCAAATGTGGTAAAAAAAAAAATGCATTTGCGGCATTTTCTTGTGGGCTTAGATTTCACGACTTTCACTGTGCGCCCCCAACTGACATGTCTTCTTTATTCTTTGGGTTGGTGCGAAAACAGGTATAGCAAATGTACAATAAAAATAAAAAAAATCTTCATTTTTGCTATCTTCTGGCACTAATAACTTTCATATTTTGGTGTAGAGAGGTGTGTGTGTTGCAAAGATACCCAACATCTATCATTTTTACTAATTATTCCAGGGCAAGTGAGGAGATTTGAATTTTTAGGCAATTTTTTTTTTAAACTTAAAGGAAACCTACCACTGCTCGCATGATGAAATCATACGAGCACACCACCCTGTAGGCTATTTACGGTAATCCTGATGCCGGCACATACTTTGGTTAGGCACGAAGATCTTTAGTTTAGCTTAAAGAAGAAAAAAAAAAACTATTAACTCACATATGTAAATTAGCCCTCTGGTGCAACCCCTAGGTGATCAGCAGTCTATTATTGCCTTTGGATTTTTAAGTATTCATGCCTCCCTCCATCTACCCGCCCTCCTTCAGCACTTATTGCACATGAGCAGACATTAACTCTCACAAAGCCGGCAATAAGTACCGAGAGCTTGGCAAAGTCACGGCTCTCGGCACTTGGAGGAGGGCGGATAGAAAGACAGTAATTAACAATCCAAAGGCATCGACAAACAGCTGATGACGTAGGGGTAGTTAATTTTTTTTTTTTTTAAATCTAAATTAAAGATCGCTGTGCCTAACCAAAGTATGTGCCGCCATCAGGATTAATAAAATAATGGGATGTATTAAGAGAGGAATAGATTCTCATGATAAAGACATAGTTTTGCCCTTATACAAATCCCTGGTCAGACCACACATGGAATATTGTGTACAGTTTTGGGCACCAGTGTATAAAAAGGACATAGGTGAGCTGGAACGGGTGGAGAGGAGAGCAACAAAGATTATTAGGGGAATGGGGGGACTAGAATACACTGACAGATTACAAAATTTGGGATTATTCAGTTTAGAAAAAAGACGACTGAGGGGAGACCTCATTACAATGTACAAATACCTGAACGGACAGTACAAGGATCTCTCCAAAGATCTTATTATACCTAGGCCTGTGACCAGGACAAGGGGGCATCCTCTACACCTAGAGGAGAGGCGATTTTACCATCACCATAGACAAAGGTTCTTTACTGTAAGAGCAGTGAGACTGTGGAACTCTCTGCCGCAGGAGGTTGTTATGGCGGACTCTATGTACATGTTCAAGAGAGGCCTGGATGCCTTTCTGGAGAGAAAAAATATCACGGGTTATGGGGATAAAAAATGTATTTAATTCTTAAGGGTTGGACTTGATGGACTTGCGTCTCCTTCCAGCCTTATATACTATGATACTATGAAATAGCTTACAGGCACATACTTTGGTTAGGCACGAAGATCTTTAGTTTAGCTTAAAGAAAGAAAAAAAAAAAACACTATTAACTCACATATGTAAATTAGCCCTCTGGTGCGACCCCTAGGTCATCAGCAGTCTATTATTGCCTTCGGATTTTTAAGTATTCATGCCTCCGTCCTTCTACCCGCCCTCCTTCAGCACTTATTGCGCATGCGCGGACATCAACTCTCACACAGCCGGCAATAAGTACCGAGAGCTTGGCAAAGTCACGGCTCTCAGTACCTGGAGGAGGGCGGACAGAAAGACAGTAATCAACAATCCGAAGGCATCGACAGACAGCTGATGACGTAGGGGGTAGTTAATTTTTTTTTTTTTAACCTAAATTAACCTGTGCCTAACCAAAGTATGTGCCACCATCAGGATTAAATAGCTTACAGGGTGGTGTGCTCGCATGATGAAATCCTGGTAGGTTTCCTTTATTTTTCTTTACAATTTTTCAGACCCCCTGCGGTACTTTAACCCTAGGTTGTCCGATTGATCGTACCATACTACAGTATGGCAGTATATGGGGATTTTGAAAATCTATTGCAATGTGTGATTGTCTTGTTTTAGGCTGTCTCGAGAGTCTGTCATAGCAACGGATCGCAACCGCTCTTCGATGACATCAAGGGGAGCGATGACCCGAACCAAAGCGGCGGCGCCCATACGCTGCTAGCTCTTAAATAATCAATGGGCTAGCACCAATCGCGGGTGTTACCAGTAAGCATTTGCTGATATATGCAGCCCGCCAGCCCTCTCCAATCACTTGCAGCCAACACGTGATGTACTATTATGTTACGCGTCGGTAAGGGGTTAAGGTTATAAGGTTCCTTTAAGTATTGACTACAAATATTACTATTCTTGCACAGCATAAGAAAGCCTTAAAATTGAAGGATCTTCCCAAGGATGCAAGTTCCACAGGATAGGGATAACAAGCTGATCGTGAAGGTTACGACTGTTGAGATTTCACCAATCACAAGACTGGGACCCCCTAGCTCTACAGAGAACAGGGATCATGTTCTCGCTAAGGGGTGGAGAATCAGGATAAGCGTGTGCCCTGCTGCGCCACTCAAATCGTATTGGAATGAAAATAGCACAGCGTTCAGCAATCTCCAATTGATGACATAGAATAAATAGCATTTCAAGCAGCAAGTTAATGCTACCTGTTCTTCCACAACTTTCAATTGTATCGTCCTCTTGAGGACACCAATACAGTTGAAAGAAGGGCAAATCTGGACTATCATTGTATCTTCTCTCCAGGGTCCCCCAATATAGGAAAAAAAATGGAACCAGCAGGAGGAACGCCAAAGAATTTGTCTCGTCTCACTCTTTCTGCAGTCCCAAGCAGCCAATGATCAGCGCAGCATATCTTGAGTTGCCTGGGACCGCATGAAGATTCTTTGAGACCAGTCTGGTGAACTTTGTGCTGGGTCGATGTGTTGTTTTTTTGTTTGTTTTTTTTAAACCTTTGTCTAGAATGCCATGTGTTATTTTACTTAAAGATTAAAGAAGTTTTAGCTCTAGAAAACTCCTTTACTAAAAATATCTCCTCAATATCAGATTGGGGGGGGGGACACTGTGTTCCATAATATCAACTGTTCTCTGCAGCTTATAATCTGTTTAGTTAGAAGTAATTCTATTCTAACCTTTAGTGTCTGACATAAATAGCAAATCGTTCCCATTTAATATGAAAGCCTTATGTATAAATTAGTAAGAAAAAGAAAAGCAAGACAAACACCTGTCAGCCTCATCCAGTATGATAATTTTATGCCGACCTTTCGGAAGCGTAACCTTTTGCTGTGCAAACATTTTAATTTTGTTTCTCACCACATCGATGCCTCTATAAGAAAAAAAATAGCAATGTGATTGGCATTTATTCTAGAACAGGCCTTTCTAGCAATATCACAAAGAAACAAAGTGAAGAAATATGTAGAGCACAGCTCCTTCAGCATCACATAACATATGGAGCTGAAATCTTCAGCAAACTATTAAATTGGTTTATAAAGTTCTGTGGAAATTAATATTGCTTAGACTTACCGATCATTTGAGGCATTCAGCTCAAGAACAGCATCTTTGAGTGCAGGACCCAATAATGCACGAGCTAAACATAAAATGCTTGTTGTTTTACCAGTTCCTGGAGGACCCTGTACAAGGAATTAAAGAATATTACTTCACAAGCCAAGATGTTTCTATAGCATTAAAAACAGGGAAAGAAAACTGATACTTACAGCGATGATGATATTCGGAACATTTCCCTCCCTTGCAAACACCTAGCAAATAAAATGTTATATGAAAATGGCTCAGCTATATACCTCTATAAAAAGCTCATTCACATAAACATGCATTATAAATGAATATGCTAGACCTTTAGTCTAACTGCATGCGTTGCAGGATTTACACAACAGCCATTCTGCTTAAATTACAAAATCCGGATGAAATTTGTGGGTCTCTGTTGCGACGTTACACCACATTTTTGCATTCAGAGGTTTGATTCGGCAACGAAAGCTGCAGGTTATGCATTTCCATGCCATGCATGTGGATGGGATTTGGATAAACATTTGGATATTAACTTCACATCAAACAGAAAAACAGCTGTGTTGTGCAGTAGTGTCTTAGTGGGAAAGATCTTCCTTAACTTCAATAATAGACATCACAGACAGTTTAGTAGTGACTTTTTCCCCCCACTTTTTTCCACTCACTCAGAGACAGAAAAGTATATAGACGGGATAAAAATCTGCTCCAAACACCATATACAGTTGTGGTCTTAAGTTTACACAACCCTGCAGAATTTTGGCTTTCATGCCCTTTTTTTAAGGGTCATTTGGGTGGTTTTGGTTATCATTGTGATTTAAAGGGAACCTGTCACCAGCTCCATTACTTCTAAACAACCAAAAGTACCTTATATGGCCTGTTAACTGTTTTACAGCCATGTCTTTATAAACTGCCAGCGCTGCCTTCATCTGGAAAAATAATGTTTTATTCTTGTACAGCTACCCTTCAGGGGGGTGGGGTGTGGGGAGCTGCAGTCAAGCAGGTAGAAAGCCTCAAGACCACCTGCATTGGACCCTGCCACTGATATTCGGCGAATCCCCATCCTCCTGCAGTCACTTTTCGTCTCTCCTCCAGCATTGTGTGTACCTGGGATGGAAAACGCGTGCACCGCTTACAGGTTATGGCACCAGAGCGGACGGCTAGCAGGTACGTGTAGCCGATACCGCTAGCACGCAATATTTGAAAAGTGACCACGGGAGGATTTGGAGGCGCCGCATATCAGGGACAGGGCCCAAATCATCTACATGGGAGGAAAGGAGGTGGTGGTTACTGCAGCTCCCTTGAGGGTGGCTGTCTACAGTTCCCCACACCCCACCCCGATTGGTAGCTGTACAAGAATAAAACATTTTTGCTTATGAAGGCAGCGCTGGCAGTTTATAAAGACATGGCTGTAAAACAGTTAACTGCCCGTAGAAGGTATGTTTGGTGGTTTAGAAGCAATGGTTTGTTAATACATGGCATTACCCAACCACTAATCATGAGCGGAAAAGGGTTATCATTCATATTCTTTGAAAAAAGCCAAGAAAGCCACAATTCTGCAAGGGTATTGAGGATGATTGTGGATTATCTGTGTGAAAAATTCTACCATGTATATCAATACAAACCTGTAATTCTGCAGCCAAATTCACTTTTAAACACAAGTGGACTAACAGCAGATTCACAGGGAACATTTCACAATGTCCACAGCATTTCCACACGAGATTGACATGTTATGCATCAGAAAATAAGAAATATACTTCATCACTTTCTCTTTTTCTGATTTTTTTTGGTCAAAATTTATATATTTGCACCAGAATTTGCAAATTGTTCACTCGCCTAGGAAAGTAAGTCATGCAAGAATTCTTCAGAATTGCGCCTGATTGATCTTCAAAATCCAGATGTGAATGTATGAAAAAGTGGCAATTTTGGCGCAAATCGTGGTTAAAAAGTTGCAAATAAACTCCAATTTTTTAACAAAAACTCGCAAACCCCCCTTTGGCTCAGCTGCTGGATATAGCAACCCCCAAGATAAACCAATCATGGCCAAAAGTAAAAAAAAAACAAGGAGAGAATCAAATGTCCTGATTAACCCTTTCACGATCAGTGATGTAATAGCACGTCACGAGTCGGCTGCGGGTGCATGGAGAGGGCTCACGGGCTTGAAATTGTTGCTCCCCATGATGTCATCGGGGAGCGTCAATTGGTTGCCATGACAGCCTCGGGTCTTCCGAGGCTGCCCGGATTTAACCCATTCATTACCATGTGCTAATTGCTATAGTATGGCAGTATATGATAGGATTAGTCAGACAACCTAGGGTTAAATTACCCTAGGGAGTCTCAAAAATAGTAAAAGTAAAAATTAAAAAAAAATCTAAAAATTAAAATCTCCCCCCTTTCCCTAGAACTGATATAAATCTAAACAGTAAAAATCATAAACACATCAGGTATTGCTGCGTCCGAAAATGCCCGATCAAAATATAACGTTTTTTCAATGTGTTTAACCCTGTAACGGAAAATAGCGCCCGAATTTGAAAACGGCACCTTTTTGCCATTTTGAAAAATATAAAAAAAATTCAATAAAAAGTGATCAGGTGGTCATACAGCCCTAAAAATGCCAGCATTGAAAACTTCATCAGAAGTCACAAAAAATGACCACCCACAGCTCCATGAAAAAGTTATTAGTGCCAGAAAATGGCAAAATCAGAAAAAAAAAATATGTAAAGGAGATTTTAATTTTTGTAAACATATGAAAACATAAAGCCTATACAAATTTGGTATCCCCGTAATCACAACGACCCAAAGAATAAAGTAGACATTTCTGGTGCACAGTGAAAACCATAAAATCCAAGCGCACAAGAAAATGATGCAAATTGCGGTTTTTCATCAATTTCACGATTGTATTGTATTCCTGTGGATGTCACAATAGAAGCAGAGGAGCAGAGTTTTTTTTTTCTAATCCTCCGCAACCCCTGTAAAATGCAGGATCAAGTAGTGAATAATATGGTACGAAATAGCTATAAGGTCCCTTGCCTGGGCATATGTTATACAGTTTTGATAGACTGCCACATGGTATACTTATGCCTGCAAGATACATAAATAAAAGTGACTTACCTCAAGTCGGCTAACTGTTTCTTCGTTACCCACAATTTCATTCAGTTTTAATGGTCGGTATTTCTCAACCCTAGGTAAAGGAAACACAAACAGAATGTCACATGGGTGCAGATTCCTCTTGTATGAAAATTCTAATATGTCAGCAGAATTAAGCATCACAAACCAATCATATGACCAGTGGGTGCACCTGGCTTTGAGTTCAATCACGTTCATGGTTTTCTGGGTAGACTTTGATAAAAGTATTTCCTTGCTCCTTGGCTCCCTATTTAGACAGGGGTAGGCTTCCCCTTTCTTCTATATACTTGGGCCAGACATGCCATGGACATAATATGCACGGGTTGGACAAGCACCATTCGGCGCATGCAAAGGCAGAGAGGGTTTGTTCACATGTGGCGCTTTTCATTATAGCTGTAAATGTAAGCAGCTGGGAAAACATTACACTTCAAGTAATAAAGAGAACCGTTTTCAAACCAGCCAAATGCATGTAAAAATGCATGCACTTCAGGGATGCATTCTAAAATGCCATGTGTGAATGACGCTACGGCTGAATGCGATTTCAGCAACTAAAGGCCTAGCTCGCATAGATGTAATTTTTTTTTACTTTTATTACTTTGTTTGAGTGCATTACAGAGCTTAAAGGGGAAAAAAACTTTTTATTACTTTGTTTGAGTGTATTACAGAGCTCTACAAATAATTGCAAGTCAGAAACACACACATTGATGTACTTATATACACATACATATAGCATATACACAGATACAGCATATAGTACTGTGTTTTATATTAATTTTTGCTCCTAAAGATGCAGGTGGTCTTATTTTCAGGGGATGCCTTATTTCCCCCATGAACAAGAATTTAGGGGTGTGGGGGTGGGGAGAATCAACAATATACTGTAATCCTTCTATTACATACATCAGCATAACCCCCTGAATTAGAAGGTCTGAAGACTATTTCTATATACAAAAATGGTGAATTAGTACTCACCGGTAATTCGGTTTCCATCTAG